>OMNW01010094.1:63256-85358 GCA_900303245.1 Selene dorsalis
AAGACCACACCATTCTAACCATTGCAGCCACAGCGCACACACACACATTCCTGTATGGCTATCATAGTGAGCTCCAGGTAAGTGTGCAGATGAAGTGAGGACCACCCTTTCTGCTACACTTAGAGAGAAGTACTTGTAATTTTCTCCACTAGATGACCCGATGATTCAATGTCCCACCTCAGATTCTTTAAGAAACAAAGTGAAATCAGCATTAAAACACACGAATAGGGATTTTGGATATATTGGAATATTTTGGATTGGAGTGTATAGCTAGACTTTTGACTTTTTAGGGTCCGAGCGGACGAAGGTCCGCAAGGAACCTATTGTAATCGTACTGTTTATTATTATGACATTGTTGGGGACATAAAAGTGCTGTAAGGCAGCACTCCTGAAAGTTGAGTTGAGTTTTTGCATTTTCAATCATAATTTCACATCATGTAGAGCTGATCAAACAAACAAGCAAACAATCATAATCAGAAAAAAAAAATCTGGAATTGACATGTTTATAATGCATATCTGCACACACGCAAACAGACACAAATAGAGATGTTAATATAAATAACACCACTGATATTAAAATCCATCTAGCTGACGTGACCCAGGCATAACAAATGCCCAAAATGTTGACAAGTTACACTCGTGGTTGCAGATACATGCACTGTGGCCTCCTGTCCTGGCCAACTAGCAGGTTGCAGGTAGGTTTACAAGCAGATGGAGTGACAGCGGGGATGGCCAATCACATGTACGTTAGCGAGAAACCGGCAGAGCCAACTGGCAAAAAAAGGCCACGTTGCAGTATGGTGGGTGTGTTTTTATGGAACATGTTCAAGCAAATAAATGTGGAACTCTGTGAGCTAAATAAGAGATGACTATCTGAGGATCTGTTCCTGTCAGAAGACAAAAGGGACAAAAGACGATCTGTTTTCATAAGTTCAACTGAGTCCTTTGCCATGCTAAGCTACACTTCGCCCTCAGCTACACTTAGTAAAGTAAAACTGCTAAAGGTGTTTATTTAAACTTAAAAATCACAATGTCCAAAATTATTCATACCACAGTTCCACATACACACACACACACACACTCTTGTCTTAGACACAAGCGGGGGGGTTTCAAGGACAAAAGTTTGCGAACCACTGCTTCACATCATGAAGGACTCCACCCACCAGCATAGACTGGTGCAGCATAGACTGAGTGTGTGTGTGACGAAGGGTGGTTTGGAGCAGTCTCAAATATTTTCAAAATTTGGATAGAGAAATTTTGAGGAAAAGGCAGGAAGCAAAACTGCAGGGAGCAAAGAAGAAAGATCTGGGTCTGCAGACATAAGGCAGTGAGGTAGGTAAAAAGGTTTGTGCAATATCTTTAGTCTTTTTGTATTTTTTCTCCCTTTACTCCTCTGCAAAACCTGATTCATGATAACTTGAAAGAAAAGGTGAGTGCATGTTTAGAGGACATCAGAGAGGCGCATTTCAAGTCATGTTATTCCAGTGACTTTTATGAGCACTTCCTTACATACATTGTTGCAATGTGTGATGGCTGCAGATTCGGCCACACTGTGACAAGCGCTGTCTGCCTGTTGGTAACCCCTCGCCTTGCACGCACTCACATTGTTTCTGGTGAAAATGGGCTGACGATGTGAGTGAAGGAAGTGACATTGACGAAGACTATAGCAGTTTTTTCGAGAATTATGAATCGTATGAAAATAATAATGAAATAGAAGATCCGGACTATGAATTAAATGCTGATCCACTAACCAAGGCTCTGTGGGTGAGGGACATGTTCGAGGAGGATTATGAGGAGGATTCAGGTGACTTTACTGGATTTCAAGATCACTGAAAAACAGAGGGCTGTCATCCACGTCGGAAAAACGAGTATCACCGCAAGCCAGGCGTAAAGATTTACCTGCCTGACGATGCAGCGCCATTACAGGTGTTCTCCAAGACTTTCACAGAGGAGCTATTTGTGCGTCTTGTGACGGAGACAAAACTGAAAACTTTCATTGGGCTGTGTGTCACCATGGGCATTCTTCAGCTGCCATCCAGGAGAGACTACTGGCGACAAAGAAAGTGGCTTTTCCAGACACATTTCTCCCAAGCCATGTCAAGAGACAGATTTGCAATGGTCTGAACCGAGCCCCAGTTGTAGTGCCAGCATGCCTTTCTGACTTCCAAACCCACATGACATAAAAATAAAACTCGCTCCCTATGTGTATCAGTGAGCCTCGGTTGCCCATGACCCTGTCGCCGGTTCACCACTGTTCCTTCCTTGGACCACTGTTGATAGATAGTGAGCAATGCAGACTGGGAACACCCCACAACACCTGCAGTTTCTGAGATGCTCTGACCCAGATTTTGTGAAATGCTCCACTGCGAGGTCTGACCCATGACAACTGAGTAGAGTCCAGAGAGAGTCTGTCATGTACAGATGGAGTAACACAGTTTTCGACTAACTAGTTCTGCTCATAGTTCATCAGTTGTTGCTGCAGCCTGGAGCCCATGCAAAGTTGACTATATTATGATAACAGAGGTTAATGATGAAAATTATTTTCCTTTTTTCTTGTGCAAAATAAGAAAACATAGGTGGTGTAAGTCCCAAAGTTGATGAGTAATCATGTTCAATCATGTGATGTCAATATTCGACAAACTAATTCCGACTAATTCCTACTCAAGAGTTACTACATTGTCATGGGACAACCACATCAACATTTTAACTTGATCTTCATTTTTTTCTCATATAAACCTATAATGTTTTATGTCAGTATACTGGACGGTTATGATATCACTGTAATAAATTCTGTCCACAGAAAAAATCCTCAAAACCACCTTTGCTGTAGTTCATGCTATAGTAGCTACAATTTACTCGTCACACCGCAATTTTACTACTGTCATTTTTTCTTCTTGTAAACTGTAGCCCCTTATGACCATGGCTGAGTACAAGCTAGAGGTGACAACTGGTGAGGAGCTATTTGCAGGAACATGGGATCACATATATGTCACTTTATTTGGAAATGAAGGACAGAGTAAGCAATCCGCGCTGGACAACTTTGGCCCTGACTTCACCAGAGGGACAGTAAGTTGAATCTTGTTGCTCATATACATTTCTAGGTTAGATCTAGGTTGTTTGTGCATATGGTGATGTACTGGCTAAAAGCAGTATATCACATTTACCTAACTCTAATTTTCTACACTTTGTGATAACAAACAACACTAGCACGTGGCAATCTCATGAGCTTTTGACATAGATATCACCCCCAATTTCCAGACAGGAACCTACACCGTAAAGACCAGTTCATCCCTGGGCAAACTTCTGCTGGTCAAGGTGCAGAAAGATCCCTATTTAGTTCTGCCAGAGGATGAGTGGTACTGCTCCAAAATAGTGGTGGCAACTCCAGAGGGAGAAGTCATTCTCTTCCCCTGTTACAGATGGATCTCCAGGGGAGAACTGGTGGAGCTAAGAGGCGGGAAAGGTCTGCTTCAAATTCCCCAAATTAAAAATGATAGATAATTCACATTTATTATATTTTTGGATATATATATATTGTAGTTGCAAGTGAATTTGCCTGCTGTTACGTTCTTATCACGTCTCAGCCATGAAGGTCTTTGAGGAGGATCATCCCCTGTTGATTGACCATCGGAAAAAAGAGCTGACACTTAAAAAAAGCGTGTACCAGTAAGTCTGCCATAGTGTATAAACCCACAACTGCATTTACAGTATGGTCCAAGAGTCTCAAATGGAGACATTTCACTCTCTGTAATTATGCTCATTTGTTTTTATAGATGGAGGACTCTGGGTGAGGGACTACCCTGTATCACCAACTTCACTAAACTGTCCGAGTTTCCTAATGAAATCCGTTTCCCTAAATCCAAATCAAGTGAAGTACTTTACACAAAAAAGATAATGTGCGTTCTTCCATTCTGATTGACACAATTGTGTTCCATTATGCACATTATTATTTTCATACTTTTACCCTGTAATTCTTCAGTGGTGCTGAACTCAAGCTTAAGGGGATGCTCGGATCTATGGAAAAATGGGAAAACATTGAGGACCTGAAAAAGATCTTCTGGTTCAAAAAGACAACAATGTCAGGTAGGTTACAGTACATGTTTAGGTTTTTCAGTTCCGCTGCTTAACACACAATTGCCAATTGTCACTGTTAGAGTAACAGTCCGTTATAGTAATCAGGGTCATGGATAGGTGATCTAACAGTCCAATCAGAAATTGATTAGTAAACGCTTAAGTAGTGATTTTCCAAAATATATTTTATTTGGTAAAGTTACTTCTTAATATTATGATTGTACATGGAACGGTTTACAGACTTGAATTATTTTTTGATTTGTTCATTTGAAAAATCCTTAAAATTAAGAACTCTTTCCAGATCGTTTGTGCCTGTACTGTGTTGATATTTGAGACAGAATGCAGTCAGAGCATTCACAATCTAATCCATCAAAATGAGCAAACAATGTTGAATCTACGTTTTGTTTTTAGATATTTTGTTATATTTGCAAATGGCTTCTCTTCCAGAGTATGTGGCAGAGCACTGGAAGGAAGATGGCTTCTTTGGATACCAGTTTCTGAATGGAATCAACCCCAATATAATCAAGAAATGCACAAAGCTTCCCCCAAACTTTCCTGTCACCGAGGAGATGGTGAAGCCATTTCTAGCAGAGGATAGCTCTCTGCAGAAGGAAATGGAGGTATGAAAGCAGAGTGGCTTTAAATGGCTGATAATATTTTCTTAAAGAGACAATTTGTTCATTTAATGTCTTTACTTAAATCACAGTGGATTCCTGAACCCTGTTCTCTTGATTTATAACAAATATGTGCCACCTCTTGATGCCTTCAAAGTGTTTTTCTTCTATCTTTGGTCCACATTACAGAAAGGCAATGTATTCCTCTACGACCAAAAGATGATGGCTGGAATACCTGCAAACGTCTCCAATGGTGAACAGCTGCATGTTACAGCTGGTCTCTGCTTGTTCTACTTGAACCCAGAACACAAACTGATGCCAATTGCCATACAGGTATTTCGCTGATACAGTGGATCAGTAACAGTATTTATACTGCATGCATTTCAGCACAATTACTTATCTAGTCAGACAACATTACAATCCATAGTGCATTAGTAGGTTTTTTTTTAGATGCTTCTTCCTGAAATACAAATGAATGTGTATGTTTTCATATCATATTTCAGCTGCATCAAGAACCGTCTGAGGACAATCCCATCTTTCTGCCCAGTGACTCAGAGACAGACTGGCTGCTAGCAAAAATGTTCATCAAAAATGCAGATGTCATGGATCATGAAGCAGTCCATCACCTCTTGAGGACTCACTTTCTGGCTGAGGTCTGCACTATGGCCACTCTCCGCTGCTTCCCAGTGATTCATCCCCTCTACAAGGTATAACTGATTATCTGACTTTTTACCAATTGATTTTTGAATTTGCCCTCCATCTCGACTAAATATTAAAGGAGGCTCCCACATGCTTGGTATTGTCCCCCCTCTATTAAATATGAAAGGAGGCTGAACATCACAGGACATGTCTGTTCTGATGATACAAGTCAGTGGTCCTGAAATGTGCACTTCTCTTCTACACATTCTACATCTTGGAGGCAACGGCTTTCCACATACAGGCTTCCCTCGCCTTTCAAGCGGGACAGTAGGAGAGACACAGCCCCAGGGATAACCAGGGCGGGTTCTAGCCTGCTATATTAGGGTGGGCTGCTTGAGACAACAGGTGGGCAACTTATGTACATGTACAAGCCAAATAGTGGCCTGATGGCAGCCAATTTGAATTGCTGTGGTTTGGGGCCAAAATCACCCAGGTGGAACACACACATATACATACATGGGGTACTTAGCATTTACATTAAGATTCTCTCTGCACTGAGCAACTGGAGTTTGCTGAAGTCACTCACTTTTTTGATGTTACTGTCACTTGCTCATTACTAAGTCATTTTGGATAAAAGCGTCTGCCAAATAACTGAATGAAATTGTGAATTTAAACATTATTCTGTCTGTCTCTACAGCTGTTAATTGCCCACTTTCGGGGCACTCTGGATGTAAATATGTCAGGCCGTGAGTCTATTTTTGGACCTGATGGGGTCATAAATAAGGTAAGACTCTTTAACACACACCTCATTGAATATTCTCACTCGTCAAATATACTAAACCAAAGTAAAATTTTCACCAAGTTTCCAGCTTTGATTTCTTTTTACTGAAGGGAATTTCTCTGATGGTTATTGTTTCTACATTATTGGTTATCAGAGTTCACTGGGGTTTGACGGGCTCAGCGAGCTCATGAGAAGAGGCCACTCTGAAACAACCTACAGCTCCCTCTGTCTGCCAAAGAACATCACTGCACGAGGACTGGAATCGATCCCTAATTTCCACTACAGAGATGATGGACTGAAGCTGTGGAGCATCATCAACAAGTAACTTTTCATTCTGGAACAAAATATTATGCAAATGTAATTATATACAATTCAAAATCCCATTGTCTTATTTTTACAAGCTTCTTGAGGAAAATGGTGGAGCACTATTATCCCTCAGATACTGAAGTCAGCAAAGACACTGAGCTGCAGGACTGGATCGGTGAGATATTCACCAAAGGGTTCTTGGGAAATAAGGCTTCAGGTATTTAGCCACATTCTAGTACAATCTGTTGTTAATGCAAACTGAATATAGTGGCCTATAGCATCATGCAGTTTTTCCACACAGGTTTTCCAGAATCCTTCAATACTGTGGAAGAGGTGATCAGATTCATCACCATGGTGATCTTCACAGTGACAGCTCAACATGCTGCTGTCAATAATGGACAGGTGAGGCAAGAGTAAATAGCTAAGAAATAGGAAGATGTATTTAATCAGGTTTGTTTTTAACACATATACAGAACAGATCTAACTCTCAGATCTACAAACTGCTTGATCCAGTACAACTGTGTCCTAAAATGTCTTTTGATAACATAGTTTTTCCCCCCATTGTTTAATAGTTAATTCAGTTGATGAAATCAGTTTTCCATTTTAGTTGCCAAAAAAAACCTTAGCTTTTTTCATAA
The DNA here is from genome assembly GCA_900303245.1 of Selene dorsalis. Taxonomy (NCBI): domain Eukaryota; kingdom Metazoa; phylum Chordata; class Actinopteri; order Carangiformes; family Carangidae; genus Selene; species Selene dorsalis. The sequence goes on from OMNW01010094.1 coordinate 70,306, forward strand.
TTTAGTTTGACTACCACTGGATACCCAATGGCTCACTCCTCCTGCACAAAGCTCCTCCAACCATGAAGGGACAGTCAAGCATGGAGTCAGTTTTGGAGATCCTCCCAAATGTTGGAGAAAGTGTCGCCTTTGCAGCGATGGCTTGGGTGCTGACAGAAAAATATGATAATGCTGTAAGTCTGTGGTTTAAAAGTACTTATACAATATAGTACAGTCATTATGGCTTATATATGCTGCCTTTTTGTATCACAACTATGTCTTTGTTTCACTTTTTCAGGTTTTCTTGGGTTGCTACCCTGAGGAACGATTCGAAGAATCTGCTGTGAAGCAGATATTCGAGGATTTCCGAGAAGAGCTGTCCAGCCTCAGTAAAGAAATTGCAAAAAGGAACTCAGACCTTGAAGTGCCCTACACATACCTGGACCCTGCTCTGATCGAGAACAGTATAACTATTTGAGAGAGTCTGAGGCAGTCATACTGTGCTAGCTGATTGTTTCCATAACACCTGTCTTGCATGCTGGGAGGTGTGTTTTGATTTGAATTGAACTGTAGGTACAATAGTTCAGATGTTAGATAGAGTTAGTTGGTATACTGGGGCAAGAGGACTAAATTTAAGTTGTATCATGATGGTCTATGTGGGGCAACTTGTAGACTTACTGTTTGTTGAGCAGAAACCTAAATGGTTAATGTGGCTATTTTGTCCTATAGAACAGTTATGCTGTGAGCAAAGAGATGAATTAGATTAAAATGTAAGAAAACATGCACACAGACACACACACCTAACCACAAAAAACAGATATTTCCCTGGTTATACTCTTTTTTTATTTCAAGGTTGAAATTATAGCTTGTATATAGTATATGACTGTGCAGGGGCACTGGAGGCTGATTTCCTGTCACTATTGAAAAAAATACATTAAAAAAGAACAAAAAATGTGATGAATTATCATTGTGCTATGTTGCAATCCTTGTGTAATCCAGGGTTGGACAACCCCTATGGTGATTTTTGTGAAGATTTGGATGGGTGGGGTGGAGGGTTTGGAGGGTTTGGGAGGGGGTGGACTGGCTACCCATGACGATTGTAATTACTTGAATGATGCAGCTATACCTATTTTTGTGAACACTTTGTGCTGGCGCTGGTTGCTTTAAAGGAGAATCAATAAAAAAAATATGTTGAAATTAAAAGTAACTGAAAAATATGACTGTGTTAATTGGAAATGCACGACTTGTTCTTCTTAAGTGTTTAATTACCTCAATGTTTCCTGTCTCCCACTTTAAATCCAGTGAGGTTTTTTAGTTCTTCAGGTCTGCAATGTCCCCTCACTTTCACCACACGTTTTGCAATGTAACCTCTCTAAGTCCAGTGTTAGTTAATTATGTGTACAGTCGCTTCATTACAGTATTAAAGCTGACAGGCTTAGGTCACTGTACAGGTCCCCAGTCTATCACAGTGTACATGTATTTAGACTGTGGGATGAAGCCAGAGAACCCAGAGAGAATCCACACAAGCACAGGGATGGCATGCAAACTCGACACAGAAAAGTCTCATTTGTACCCATCATAAAATGGCAGACAAAAATAGATGCATGCTGTCTCTAATAATGTAAACACTCGAATAAATTCGACTGCACTGCCATCTGCTGCAGTCCGTACTTGGATATGAGCCTTTATTTGCGGCAGAGTGAGACCTCTTTTCTGTCCATCCCATCTTTGCTGCAAACTACATCGGTCAAAACAAGACCAGATTATTTTTAGACAAAACTACACTGTGCATCGGCCACGCGCCAAAATACAGGTTAGAAAAGCCCGAGCTTGACACGTTGAACGACTAAGGACAAATAAGGATATTTAGTAAAGGCTGCGACGATGTTATTCAGATTCGGTGTCATTCTCACTCCGGACTCTTCCGATGTTGAAGTCTTTGTTTTGGGGTCGCGTGCGGAGATGGGCCAGTGGGACCCGAGCAAAGCGGCTCAGATGACCGCGTCTCACAAGCTTGTGTCGCCGCATGAACCGAACCTGTGGATCTGCGACGTGCAGCTGTCAGAGCCGTGTAAAGACACACTGTGGTTCAAGTTCATCAAAAGAGTCAGAGGCTCTTATATCTGGGAAGGTACTGAGAGTACTACACTCACGATAGTGTCGCACAGATGTCATGTAATTCCCTGAAAGGTGACGTTTTCAGGCAAAAAGCGAAAACAACTCCGCCATGTTGGGCTCAGCTCATGCTGTGTAATGTGTCAGTACCGCCACAGGATGGCGCTAAAGTAACACTAGTCATTTACCAATAGGCTCACTGGCTCATCGACTTGGTTACTTTGCTTTTATCAGTGGTAATTTCCTTTAGTAGAAGTTGCCAGTGTACTGTGTAAAATTATTATATTCCATGCTTATTGTATATTCTAACACTGCTCACACAAGTTACAGTTACTCAAAAGTATAGAAACATATCCTACAAATCAGTGAAAGAACCTTTGTGGCTGTGTGTGCATCTTCCTGGCTGCAAACCCATTTTCCCTGTTTGGGAATAAAGATACTTTGACTTTGTGGCATAAATTGACATTTTTCAGGAAATTACAAATACCTCAGATGTAAATGTACTTTCCTGCTCTTCTCATGTCTGTTCATTGCTCATCTCTCTATCTGATGTTTATGTAGTTGTTTTCCTAAAGAAAATATATATAGGTGAAATGTTGTTTAGGGGAGACATGTTTAAAAACATATCTGAGTAATCTGTGTCTTAAAAAATGGGAAATTAGTCACTAACTTGCACAAAGGTCTTCTTTCTCCTCAGGTAGCGGTCCAAGCCATGACAGGTGGTGTACATATGATGAGAGGAACGTGGTGGACGGAGTGTACTGCCACCCGATTGGTCACTGGATAGAGGAAACAGGACACACAGATGAGATGAAACATACCACCAACTTCTACTTTGGTGTGGCTGGTCAGAAGGCCATACATTTTTCCAGGTAACAACTCAATCCTTTGTTGCATGATGTTGGATTGAAATGTAATGTTTGTACAGATTTCATACAGAAAGTAAACAATGTCCCAGTTTCAAAATTCACCCAGTAACTAAGACCCAGTCCCAGTGCCTTCTTGTAGCCTGCTGCAAATGTTGACAAAGATCCGAGGAAATGTGATACTTGTTGCACCTTTTCTGCCTTTGTGACTTCAAATCTGATTTCTCTACCAAATTCAATAATCCCAAAAAATGTATGAAGTCTCCCGGGGTCAGGATCAAGCTTCTCTTCTCTTATCTGTCTCTCAGTTTCCAAACATAACCAATTTCCTTTCATAAGACAGTATATTCTCAGTACAAGCTTAAATTCTACTTTGTCCTGATATTCAATCCATGACAAAAAATGCTCCTGCTGTACTTCAGTGACCTGCAAAGAGGGCAGGCATCCATGTGGTACTGGCATTTTCTTCCTGAAAGCTGCAGTGCAGGCAAAGCTTCAGTCACCCTGTTATGTCTGTTCAGTCCTTTGTTTTTTAACCTTGCTCTCTACCATTCAGTTATAATTGCCGTCTATCACTTTGACAATGATTGTTCTTTAGAAAAGTAGACTGCTAACAGTTGTATTATTACCTACTCAACCTTGTTGACGATCTCTGTTGAAAGGAGAGGTCGTTCGTTTTTATTTTCCCGGCGTACAATAACTGGCTCATTTTGCCTGAGTCATAAATACTTAGTCTATTCCAATCTACATATCTATAACTCTGTCCTATGGATAAGAATATTCAAGAGTGAAATACTTAAATTTTCATTGACTTTGAATGAATTGCATTATTTTTAAGTAATATTCATTATCATAATCATTCCCTAGTTAAAACAGTGGTATGTTCACCTTTTGTACCGACATTGATGGGGACAACTCCAACTGACTTTAGTGTTGGCCAGAGATTTTTATTACTTTCTACACTGTAGATTCATACTGAAAACATACCAACTGTGAAGGAACGCATATGGAATGATGTTGTAAACACAAAAGTGTTAATTAAAACAAAAGATGGCTAAAGATGGTAAAATCTAAAATCTAAAACATATTTTGCTTTAACACTTTTTGGTTTACTACATAATTCCATATGTGTTCCTCCATAAAGTAGTTTTGATGTCTTTTGTATGAATCTACAATCAATCTACAAAAAAAAAGACACAGTCAGCACAGAACTTGCATAGGAATGAGTAAGCTTGGCCAGTGCCATCAGGTTTTAATTTGTGTCAGAGGACCTTACAAGGCTTATGTCAAGGACCTGTGTTCAGTAGGAGGCACTGTGCCCTTGTATCTTGCCTATTAATAGCTTTTTAAATTGGTCTGAGACCTTGCATCTGTGTAGCCCCAAATATGATTCACACTCACCTCTGTAGTAAATCATTACATGATTCAAAAGAGAGTGTACTTTCAGCCAGTGTGTCATCTCTAATAATTAAAAGAGGCCCGAACGGTAATAAAGCCATTTTTGGAGTGTTTGTTACTGGGTGTTTCAACCTGTGTGTGATGTTTGTGTTTCAGTTTATGCAATTATGCAGTGGTATGAAAAGACAATGTAAAACAATAAGACCATTAATTGGTGTCAATGTTGCTTATATTAAAAGATTTTATGATGAAAGAGGTAATATGAAAACATTTTTGTAGGACCAGTAAAGTTATTTATTATGATTATTACCTTTTTATTCTGATCTATATTAATACTGAGTGTTAAGTTAATACCATATTATCCTTCCCACATGAGCGAGGATGTGGGGGTCAGTGTGGGTTCCCCAGGGTGCACGTGACGACAATTTCATCATTAGATAGTGTACCCTATAACTTTTGTATCCTTAGGGATCGCACCAGTCTGTGTGGCCACATCTGTAAGAGCACAAGACTGTCTATGTGCTCTTCTCAAGGGACTCCAAGCAGAATATGAAGTAGTATAACAAAAACTACACCTACAAATCCACAGCATCCACACCTCTCCATGTGGACATTCACATGGGAGCATAATTATGGTCAGAAAAGAGATATTTTACCAACAACAAAGCCATTTGTGTGTTAAAAAGAGGTTATTTGGTAACAGAAAGTCAAGACCAGAGACTTTCACTGCAGTACCATTCTGTAACATCACAGATTAACAACGTCCTTCTTTCTGTGTCACCTCCTCTGGTTGTTGACTTGATGCATGCTAATTAGCAATAAACGGAGCCATCCTCAGACCATAGTGTTCACGAACTAAATTAGAGGTATACAGCATCACTGCTATGAGGAGGAGAGGGAGGAAGGTAGGATGAAAGAAACAGGGAGAGATGAAACCTTTTGACTCTTACAAAGCGTCACTGATCTGTCTGTTGGACAGTTTTCAAAACACACCTCTTCTTTACTACCTTATCTAAAATTTTAAATTGTCCAGTTCTCACAACAAAATTCAACACTGGTCACACACTGTAAAATAAGAACTTAAACATCAATCAGTAATGCATCCCTTAATGTCCCCAGGGTGCTGTCACGTGTTTGGCTGGGCAGCTGTCCACGACAGGTAGAACATGTCACGATCAAGATGAAGCACGAACTGGGCATCACTGCGGTGATGAACTTCCAGACAGAGTGGGATGTGGTGAACAACTCCTACGGCTGCAGGCGCAACACTGGGGAAGCCATGACCCCGGAAACCATGATGCATCTGTACAAAGACTGTGGCCTGGTGTATGTGTGGATACCCACACCCGACATGAGCACAGAAGGTAAGAGGGACTTTGTGGAATAAAGTAATGAGATCAGCATAAAGCTGAGTCAGAGAGTTGGTGCAGGCGCAGTTTTGAGTTGTTAAGGTTAGGGTTAGTCAGTGGACTCCTCAAAGACACTCTGGCGGTGTACGTGTTTTAAGCTTTAAACTTATTCATTATGCTAACCTTCACTGTGCTGCTGTGTTTTTCAATTTAGAAAGCTACAGTAAATGAAGGTTACATTAAAATATTTCAAAGGTCAGTAAATCAGTGAGAACACTTTTACTCATAGTTACAAGAGTGAGAGGAACACAAGAAATACACCTCAAAAGTATCTGTGATGAAAAGATAGCCAACTATGATCATAAATCACCTTCCAAGGTTTTCTTTGCCAGGATGTCAGGGATGAATCTTCAAATCACACTATCTCATGCATTGGGTTATTCACAAAATGAGTGCTCCTTGTCTTCTTAGGTGAATTCAAGCAAAGACAGAAATCTGAATTACTCAAGTGCTGTGATCCACGTTTTATGAACAAGTCCCTGGAACCATTTATTGAGCATAGTACACTTCTTCATACTAACAGCTCATTGCTGACAATATTGTATTTTGCTCTGGAGTCCAGGACCTGCGCAATAACTGTGATAAATGTACTTTTTAAGTATGCCTCGAGGCAAATGACTGCCGACAGTTATTTGCGGCACTACATATTATATGTTTCTTCTTCAAGGTTGGAAAGTTGTAAATACCCAAGTTAGTTTAAACAGATCAGAGTACGTTAATGGACAAGTCTTGTGCTATTCTATTTTTCCTAATGTCAACAAATCCCACTGAAAGATGAAAATGAGCAATGGTCCTATTATCAAGCATCATCTAAGTATATATCTTCATGAGATTCATTTAGAATATCGCCAGTCCTCTCCTTTAAGTGTATTGTGTGTTATTCTCTCCATATACAGGTCGTATCCGGATGCTTCCTCAGGCTGTGTTCTTGCTTCATGGTCTCTTGGAGAATGGTCACACTGTCTATGTTCACTGTAACGCTGGAGTAGGCAGGTCGACAGCCACTGTGTGTGGCCTGCTCATGTACATCCTGGGGTGGAGCATGAGGAAGGTACAGTACTTTGTTGCAGCCAGGAGGCCGGTAGTATATATAGATGAAGAGGCTTTAATCCAGGCTCAGGCTGACTTCATCCAGAAGTTTGGACAGCTGCGACCATCCATCTGTTATCCAGAGATATGAGGGTTGAGTGTCTTTGTACTGAGGTCTTCAAATTTGAGGAAGAAGTTTACAGCTTTGGACTGGACTGGACTTTTGGAAGTTAAAATGATTAATGATTTTGTGTGAGAAAATAAATAAATTTGTATGCATGAAAGCTGCCAGAAGGTGAAATAACCTGTAGCAAAAAAAATTAACTTCTATTAATCTGGTGTACGTAAATGATCCACTCGGTTGATTCTGAAGTATCTGGAGAGATTTCAACTGGCTGCCAGCGAAGATGTTAGAAGCAATTAATCCTGCGGTGATGTGTTTGCTTTCAACTCCAGGAATTATTCTCTGCCATTTAACACATACAGTCACAAATTATGCAGCTGGAGTAATCTGAGGACACTATTAGAAGTTTTCAGTAAATGTCTGCAGGGGTGTTTGGGTAGACATTTTCTTTAAGCCTTTTTTGTAATCATTAAATAACTTAGTTGACATTCTGGGGAGGCAACTTTCGGCTGTCGTGTTGAACAGCAACGATTGAGAGGGAGGCAGGTCAAAGATTTGGAGGAATATAAACTCCATTTCTCCTTCCACTGTTGCCATTGTACAATAGGGTGTCATTGAGGAGAATCCCCTGGTCTAATTCAGAGTGAAAATTATTCGTCTTTTTTTTTTTTTTTTGGCAAGAGGTCTTAATGCTGCATGAAAATGGCTTGCAAAAGCAACAAATTTCTAAAATGATAATGCCCCCTCCATCTCTGTCAGACAGGTTGTCTGCTCCCAGACATCGAAGAATACCGCTCCGCCCCATCTCCCTCAGAGAGCTCGATAGCATTTCATCTTTATTTATTTATCTGACAAATGTTATTCCAACCAATCCCCTACATAACAAAAACAACATCCCTGCTAGACCATTTAATGCATACATAATAAGACATTATTGGAATACTGTTTGTTGTCAGTTTTGAACTTCTGCAGAGGCTCTTGCTCAGAATCTATTGCATTATTAAGATGCAGTGTTTTTGTCACCTGTGCCTGATTTAAGAAACTCAGTGGATTAGCAAGGAGGGAAGATTCTTCTCCTGAAGCACTAGTCTTATAACTTGCCGTTACCTTTCTATAAGTCCCTGCAGAATCAGGATTTTCAGAGGGAGTCAGTGGGGATGGGTTGGTTTGAACCAAGCATATGTGCTGCATGAAGCAAATTATCATGAATTTCTGAACGTGCTAAAAATAAAAACTGAATATTAAATAATTGCTGTGCTTTTATTAAGAAGCAGAATGTTTACAAGTCTGAAAAAACAGGAGCTGTCTATGCCTCACTGCATGCTGTGATTTGTCACTTAATTAATGCAAATGTAATTGGTAAACATGTCGCAGTCATTCCACTGGGTCATTATCAGTGATTGATGTTACCAGGTATTTGTAGTCCAGGATCTGTCAATCACCACAAGTTCTCCTTGATCTTCACATTCAAATTAGACAGGTATTAAAAAGCATTCATAGCAGTCATTTCCACACCAGATAATTGTCTTGTAAAGAGCAGAAGAAATTCCACACACACAATTTTAATTTCAAGCAGTCCATTTTTCTCGCGAGACGAGATCTGGGACACCGGGTTGGAGGCGCTGATTTTTGCAAGGTTGGTTTTTGGCCAAGAGAGCCTAGGTGGAAGGCAGAGAGTCTCCATCCTCCCTGTAACAAGTAATTTAACTATCACAATTACTCCGAAGCTGTTCAATTGAGGTGCAAATCTTGCACAGCTCCTATTTAAAGGACACACCTACAGCCAGAGCAAGGCAGGAATGTGGACAGAGGGGCTTAACAGATATTAGGATATTTTGTGTATTTTAACAGACATAAATGCTAAATCATTTCTTATTATTTCTCATGACATTCCAGTGTCTGTTTCAGTTGGAGAATTCAAATAAGTACAATTCTGTGATAGTGACACAGCACAGAGACAACATCCAAGAAGAAAACAAAATACCAGAGCTGTGCCCAGAATTTACTGCCAAACAGCATCACCAGAATGTCTGAAATGGCAAATCTTGCCAGCTGCAACAATTGTATCCCTTCACTATTAGCAGTATAATTAATACCCATGAGTGTATCAGAGATGGCAAGTACCCCCGACAGCCCTGGCATCCAGTGCAGGGGGATAATATAGACTGTAGGCTGAGCCCCTTATCTTGGACATTAACCTGAGACATGCCACTGTAAATGAGTCCACATGATTAGGACTGAGTATTTCAAACATTAGGAGCTTAGTTTTGATTTTCATTATGTAACTATTTCATCATGAACAGGTGGTGCTCCACAACCTCTCTATATTACAATCTCTGTACCATACTGCGTCTGCATCAGACGTACATGCACTATGCTGCTACAGATCCCTGCCTAAAGTACAAGTATATAAAAGTCAAATGAGGACAGTAGAGTATATCAGCCGGCATTCAGCGATTATTATTTCATATTCTATGGCTAAATCATTCTCAGCCACTGCCTCATTTCATCCGACGGCTTGGTATCAAAGCAGTTTTCAGTAACAACCTAAAAATTCAGTCCACATCTTGCAAAGGCTCATTAAATGTCCCTCTGCTTTATTTTGCATATCTGTGAGATGGATGAGCAGAACCATTCAAAGTCAGCAAAACACACCACTCACACAAAGACATTTTTTGTTTACTTTCTGTATTCTGTGCTAAATTATTACCCCAACTCAGTTATTTGGAGAGTGAATAGTCCAGCAGGCCCAAAGTCTGCTGAGATGCATGATGCTTTGAACACAAACTCTGCCCCTTTGAAACACTTACCATTCATCTTCCATACAGCTCTATTAGCTTGACCAGTCTGCACTAGGAATTCATTCATCATAGAAAGGTAAAGTCACACATACAAAGAGCCACAAATGATTTATATGCATCACATCAATCTGGGCACCCTTGTCCAATTTACGTAATAGATTCCAAGTCCAGCCATATCATTTGCATGGCCCAGGCTCACTATGTGCTTAAGAAAAGTCCAGCAATGAAGACATTGCTCTTGACTTTGCTCCCGGGCAGAGCTCCAGTCATCCTGTCAGATATTGACTGGGGAGTACTGACTACAGCTCTAGATTTATAAACCTATTCTACCACGTATGTTTCAGTAGCTTTCACCAGCAGCCCATCTTGTTGGACGACAGGTTTATCAATGCAGTCAAGCACATTTGACTATGAGGCATTCAGTGCAATTTGAACAGGCATGAGTAATGTTACACAGTTGGAACTACAGTAAAAATGTCAGATCTGGGAGACTGCAATGTTACACTGCTGAATAATGAATACATTAGAGATTGCAAGATGTAGACTCACTGCATGAGGCTGGATAACATTTTCTAATGTCTTTGCCAAGCCAAAATATAACACATTCCTCCAGACAAACAGACACACTTGATAGATATGAAGTCTGTGCAAGCTCTGATAGATGTAGGGACATTCATTTGAAATCCTTTTTTCCCCCTGACTGCTAGTCAGCACTCATCAACCAACTCTTAAGCATTAACCACATATAAAACTGTTCTGTTTACCATACAGAGTAGTGTCTGTAACACACTAAAAATACCAACACACAGGGGTTTAACTGGACCGGGACCATCTGTGTGTCTAACCAGAGAGTGAGACAGACACACACACAAGACAGAAACTGCTCCTGAAAGATCACCACATCACCGATCCTCTTAACTTCCTTGTTGCAGAGGAAGCAGTATTCCACTTATCTAGGGACTCAGCTAAAGCTCTATCTCATAAATTCATGAGGTTATTAGAAAGATCAGCTCAGTTCAGGTCAGATCAGATCAGTGATTAAAAAAGAGCAGAGTAGCAGAACGGCTTCTTGACCGCTGCGGAGAAATGCACTCCCGGCGTGAACCGCAACAGAAGGTCATCAAACTCAGAATAAAACTGTCTCGGCCCACCTCAGTCCTCAGCATAGCAGACCACTTCTCTACTGATTTTTTGTTCAGGAATAGCAACATATTGCTGTGGGGTTAGTCTTGTGCACACTCTGGAAAATGTAAGACTTTAGGTCGACAATAACTGTTCAGATGGTGCTGATATCCCAGGATATTTCAAAAGCTCAACTGATAGTATTAATAGGTCAAATTTCTGATTGTCAGTTAACAGTTAATTATGAACAACCCCAGGCAGAAGTGAAGTCTGGAGGATGGTCAGCATTTTCCAACAGCTTTTGCTTTTTTGCAAAATGCTGACCATCCTCCAAACTTCACTCCCACTTCCCTCTACTAAAGCAGTTTAGAAGAATGCTGTTAGGATCAAAGAGTCATTTTGACGAACCAAAGATAAAGTGAGGTTTATTGGAGTGTCAAGCAACTTAATTTTATCAGTGTGGTCCACAGTGATTTCATCATGTGGTAATAGCAAGCTTCAAAAAGGTTCAGTCTTTTATGATATACTATCAAATTCTTGCTCTTTTCCATCAACTTGCAAACACTGTGTTGTAAAAGTAGCTGGGTAGTTTCACTTTTGTTAATATGAGGTGATTATAGAGTCAAGGACAGGGAGCCATCAGCATCCACCAGAGCCCACTGGAGGGATTGTCCAAGCAGACAACATCTGTGAAGCTGGTCTATTGGCCAATTGAAGTTTAATGCAGTATTTACAACCAATCATTCCCCAAGGAACCCACTGATATTCAATAATATCCAGCTTTTGTCTCTGAGGGGCCATAACAGTGACTGAGCTGGTACATGCAGACTCGACATTTCTCATGCAGACTGTGTGAATATAATCTGAGAATTGTTTGTTGCTGCAACATATAAACGCATGCATCCTATTAATTTACGAATCAGCTGGTGGGCTTTTTCCTTTATTCTGGGTGCACTTTCCTTGTATCAGCAATATGACTCAGATTTTAGTGTAGATAACAGTTGCTATGCTACCCTATCCACCATGCATTTTTTTCAAACAGATGCATTAGACCATAAATCTCGCCTTAGAAAATCTTCAGCAAAAACAGAACTGCGACTGATCAAGAGGGCATAAATATATTGGTGTTTGGGATTTGTATTACAAAGTGATAGGCCACATAGTAGGAAAGCTGCTGTTATTTTTTATTTTGTTTGTTTTTATTTCTCTTGCTGATTCCAAATCATATTACATTTGGATTTTATATTCCTAACTTGTGTTTGTCAGATTGTGAACAGTTGCTCCCCAAAATAATTTACTTAATAATTACCTTTTTAAATGCTCTAGATTTCAAACCGCCTCAGGTGAGTGCTCTCCTCTAGATCTCTCTTATCAAACAACAACAAAAAAAAGGTTCTGTATGGACGAACTATGGATGTATTAAAATTCCTGTTTGAGTGACTGGAAGGTAGCTTATCTATATGTAGAAGCTTTTGATGCTAAATGTGTGCCGTGAGCCTTAGTGTGTGATTTTGACAAGACTAATCTCTGTCACGCAAAGATTGCTTATGCTCTCATTACATGCATGTCTGAAGTCATTTAAATTAATGACACCAGACTGTTGTTCACTGCTGGTGGACTCCAGAGAGATTTTTAATTTCAAGACACAACTCCATGCATTATAGATGGATTGTTGGTGGATTGTAATGATTGCCTCAATTTACAACAATCAAGCACTGCACTCAATTTAAGCACATTACTGTTCATCACAGAAAAGAAAAGAAGAGTGGTGGGTAAGGGAAAATCAGAAATGGATGAAGTAAGCCATTTGCCTTGACAAGTCCCCACCACAGTCAGTCACTGTGCAACTGTACTGACTGGGTTCCTGTAAAATCCATTTCTTGCTGTCAATACCTCTGTTGTTCCCTCCATCTTCCACATTGCCACTGCCATTGATCAGTGTCAGCAGGACAGATTCTGATATGAACAGGAGGGGGGGGGCACAGCTGCTGTGCCATAGTGAATTCTGTGAGTAATTGTGTGTCACTGGAAAAAAACATGGCAGTGTTAGGGTTGTGCACAAGCCCTGATGTTAATACTGGTGTCTTTATATCTACCGTCATGAAATGTTACTGTGATGTATCAAATTCTGCAAGTATATATAGATAGGATGCAATTTATCATGCTCAGTGCAAACTGACAACACTTCAGAGACAGACACTTGGTTCAGTGACCTTGGACTTGGTTAATAGAGATATATCCCAATCAATAAATTCCATCTGTTACCTGGAGCTCTGCTCTGGGTCTTTGCACACACTTGAGACTGGACTCTATATTTCACTCCACTTCTCCAACTCATTTCTCACAAAAGATATTAGGCAAAGGTTTGCAGTCACACAGAGGATGAAGGAAACATTTGAGTGACTGCCATATGGATAATTAATGGTAGGGAAAACTAACAACACTAACTAGCTGGCTATAATCTTATCAGTTAAAATTGGGTAGGTCTGCTGAATCTGGCTTAAATTGACCAAAGATTTTTTTTTAATTTTTTTTTACAAGGGCAAAGGGAACATGTATAAAAGGACAATAACTGACAATTAATTATCAACTTTTTTTAAACTTTTCATGACAGAAAACATTTTGACAATTTCATATTTATGTATACTATATGTACTATTATTGTTGCAGGCATTACCACTTTCAAAATTTGTATTTTAAAGAACACTTTATACAAAAAATTGATACTCTAGCTTCTCAAATTGAATGGCTATTGATTTGTCTAACAACCATGATACCTGTGTTTGTGTTGTAATCAAGCTAAAAGGAGTTTGATTAGAATATTTATCAAACTTTGGACCCCTGAAACTACTTTTGCCAAATGATTTATGATGCATGTGCTTTTTTTCATGCTACACTGCAGATTGCAGCATCATACATCTGAGTCTCAGATTGCCTAAAATAGTATCATTAAACCATTGGTCGTGGGAACAGTCAAAAGTGTTTCTCTCCCATTTTGATGGTGGATAGGCACATCTGACAATTTGACAAAACAATCACTCAGGTGTCTGTGTGCTCCAAATCATGTCTAATGCATTTTCCTTTCAGTTCATTTTCGTAAAATTGTCTCCTGATTCACTAATCCATCATATGGTTTTGCAATAAAGCAGCAGCGGCCTATCACAAACAAATGAGATCTCTCATGCATCTGAATCCTATGTGTGCTGCTTGTGTGTGCCAGTACAATCTGTTTATATTTTTGTCATCCAGCTCAAACCAAACAAGACTGGACAGGTATGCATTTGTGAAAGGAGCTCATTTGAAGATGTTTTTAGAACGTAATTAAGCTGGCCAACCCTTAAGAGTAGCAGAACAGAGATTGTGTGGCCATGCATGATAAGTGGGGCCTGCCTCCCCAGATTCTTTCCTCCTGCCTGAATCAGTGCTGCCAGATGCCAAGGCTGACAGCTTAGTTAACATAGCCATCATGAGATCAACAAGCACTAAATGATCCAATGAAAGAAATGTCCATCATTTAATCATGACTGTAAAGGAAAAGGCGGCCATGTGAAATCTACCAGAAGTTTATTATGTTTGTTTTAGACATGGGCCGGTGTGAGATTCTGATGGTATGATAACCTTAAGCAAAAATATCATGCTTTCACAGTATTGCAGCATCGCAATTACAGCTCTAAAACGTGTTGTTTTCGAAATGTCTGGGTCAACAACAAAAAAAAAGTTTCAATTGAACACAGTCTAAGTCACTCTCTAACCTGTAACCTGAGCCACACCGAGAGACGTAACGTAACAACAACAACAACAACAAACAATCGCTGACTACTGTCGGGTCCCTGGGATACTGCGCCTGAAACACGTCCATTAAATCAGCATCGATCGGCATATTTGGACTGACACGACAGTCAACATTTAGTCGATAATGTTTGGGGTTTGAATACACGCACGACCTTTCCACGTCTTCTTCTCTGTTGTTGGTGTGTTTGTGTGGCAGCGTTACAGCGCCACACGTGATAGTCTGCTCTGCAGCTGCACACTGACCTGCACTTTCTCTCTTTGATGAGACATAAAAACAGCTCATAACGCAGGTTAGACGGTTTGACGGGAAAATCTGGTGGTTTTGAAACCATGACATTTTCATACCTTGAGCACGGTAACCAGCCCATGCCTAGTAGTCACATAATGATGTTAAATACATGCACTTCAGAGCTGGAAC
>OMNW01010094.1:85378-106501 GCA_900303245.1 Selene dorsalis
GTCCTCCCAACAGGACCCCCACCCAGAAATTCAAGTTGTAGTTCATTCTGCGTTCGTTCAAAATCCATTATTTAGCCTAATGTTTATTTTAATGTAATTAACGAGTTGCCCATGATCACACACACCAAGCGGGCCACCACTAAGAGCAGACTGGTGACTTGAAGTAGGTTGACAGGGGACAGAGCGTGACTCTAACCAGGTTCGCCACCCTCCTCACCTTTACACCATTTGACATGGTCTCCCTGCCAGAACAGGTAACATTTACAACAGAGCACTGAGCAACCCAGCACAGGTGGACCAGAGTCACATCAGAGTTAACACACACTCACACAGTCACTAACCTCTTTTCACCATTGTGCATTTACGTATTGTTTCAAGTGTCGGCTCAATAAGGCTCCCATAATTATTTAAAGGCCTCTAAATTGACCAGACAACTAAAATAACGACTTCCAGTGGGCCTTACTTAGTAACATCGCATGCAAATATATTCCACATAATGGGTGAATTGACTGTGCTGAAAACTGATGATGCTCATCTTATCATCTACATGGTATTAGAACGCTAACCAGATAATGATGCACTCAACACAATGGAAAGCAAATTTAGATTACCCAACAGCTAATGGACATGTTTGGACCTAATATGATTTTCTCTATTTCAAGCTAATACCACATTGGCTGATGAACAACTGAAATTGGGTAATTTCTCTGTATGTGTTTGGCAACAATACCATTCACAGGAGCCCAAATCAAAGATGTTCTGTTAGGGATGTTTAAGCAGAAGCAGGACTTGAAGAGAGAGAGCTCTGGTGCTGTAAATACCATTAAAACTTCATTTGGTATGTTTATTGTGTCTTTGGATGATGAATCCGAACATCATTAATAGGCCAGTCTTATGTGTGAGTGTGTGAGTGTAGGGATGAGCAGACATATGGCTGCCAGTTCCCTGGACCACCAGACTCATAAATCACCTATGACAACAGATAATGAATGCAAGGCTATCAGGGAGGATTGGTTTGCCCATCTCTACATCAGTTCTGTGAAGTGATGGTAGAATTTATGTTTACAAGAGACTGCGTTCAACATGAACTACATGCTCAAATGTTAAAGCATGAATAAGTTAGGACCAGGATGAAACTATCATTTAGCTACAGCATCCATCATTTGGCCCACAAACAACTGTGACTTGAATTTCATTTAATTTGTTCATTTCTTGTGTTGTGAATTAAATATGTTGTAAATGTCGCTCTAAGAGGTTTAGTTTTTACACCATTCAGCGCACTTTGCTTACTCTTGTCCTGAATTTTGACTCTCCACCCTGCCTTCATTACTGTTCATCATCAGCACATCTGGGCCCCACAGCCTGGCAGATGGAAAGTAGATGAGGCCTGTCTTTTGTCTGGGGACCAAGCCAGGTGTTCAGACCTTACTTCAGGTAACATCAAGTCCCAAAAGATGTTAGTATGGGTCTTTGGCAGAGCCTTAGAGGCTTTACTGTGCAGTTGCTGAGCCTGGATGTGACTGCAGAGCCTTGAGGCAATATTCATAGGCAAATTAGTTTTGCAAAGGAGACTAATATCTTACCACAAGCTTTCATATACAGTTAAGACACATGACACATTAAAGGAGGAGTGTCAGTGAAGTTCATCTAGTAGTTAATGAGGCGCTTGAAGAGTTTACCTTAACTGTCTAAACCCTTACACTATGAGTAAGAGTGGTCTACAATGACTTTGCAAATCAAGCAGTGGCATGAAGAAGTTTGTGCTGTTGGACCTCACCCATCTGTCTTTATCTCAAGAAAGAAAGTTCCATTCCCTCCAATGTCAATCTTTCAACCTGAGTATACGACTTATCTCTTTCTCATTCCTTTTCTCTCTCTTTCTCTGTCACACGCACGCTTGTACGCACGCACACACACGCACACACAAACATGCAGACATGCACACAAGTACACACAATTTCCCTTTAAATCCCTACCTAAATTATCCTGGAAGCTGTGGGGGGGTGTGAAAGTGCCAAGTTGATGGGAGGGCAGAACGGGATTGTGGGTAATTTCATGTCACATTTCAGGCAGACTGATGTCTCTTTGGACAGATAATAGCCTACAGCATACAGACACAGAAAAGGCAAAGTCACTGTGAACCCTCTCTTCAAATATTTTAGCCCATATTCCCAGAAATGCTTCTATGTTTTTTTCGAAGGCATACTATTTGCATTTTCTCCACATTTATGAATTTGCATAGCCAAATGAAAATTACTCTTGTCTCTGAATACTGACATTATTGGCTCCCTGGTCTCATTGCCTCCACTAATAATACACATTCATTACCAAGCAAGTAGCATTGATAACCTACACAATGCACTCACCCGTAGACTTGTTTCCACTCGATTGAAAGGGCAGAATGGAGTATACCTCTGCCACCATCAACTGATCAAGTGAAACTTTCGCAGTAAACATCCCACTTATTTTCAAGCGCCCCAAGTTTTGGGACTAACAGGCCCCTTCGATTTTGTATGTGGGAGAACCACCAAGTCTTGAATAGACTTAAATCTCTCACATTTGAATTAACAATCATTTAGAAAAGGCCATATACTCTGTTATAGGTACTTCTAGCAATAGGGGGAAACTAGATATAAGGCTTTTTAGAAGCCTGCTTTTGAATTCCCCTTTGGATTCTGAGCAACTGGCAGCTATTCTCTGTCATTATTTCCCCATCTGTATAAAAGTGTATTCTCCATGCATCCAAATTACACCTCTGACTGGGCTTCTCGTCAAGTGACAGTTTTTAACACAGAAAAGACCAAAACCACAGCTCTTTTAAATGAAACCTGTAAAAGCAGGATAATGCACACCACCACAACACCAAAGCCAGCTCACAGGAAATTATTGCACAGGGCCCAACCAACGAAAGCAGTAGTAGTACTCTTTTACAAACTCTCAGGTCTTACAGGTTTCGCAGCTTGGGTGAACAGCAGTATGTGCTGGCAGATACAGCAGCGCCAAAGTGAGGAAAGCTGCCAGTAATGAGACTGAAAAGTTGAGGCTAATTAAAAATAATGAGCTCTGTGTTTTGTCTCTCTGCCAACCATTTGCACGAGTGACAGGAACCTGACCACAGTCTAACAGGACTTTATTTGAGACCTGTAAAATGTCTCTTTTCCACTGAGACTGATCATGGTCACATATACCTGGGCAGAAATCTGATGGGAAACACTGGTACATTATGTTGACAAAAACTGTGTCTGTGTTGCTGCCTTGAGTTTTGGCTTATCTGACCAATTCCAAATCCATGAGCATAAAAATAACAAGCCTGAAATTCAAATGCATTATTGATTATACCTAAAATGCTGTGTGTTACATTTCTGAGTGCTGCAAGAAAATGCCGTATGCAGATGGGAAAATATACAAGTCCATCATCTATTTACTACTAATGCGAGGCAGGGGCACAAATTCTTTACAGGCTGTATAATCCACAACCATGTCCTAAGTAATTATTTTTGATAATGAATCTAAATCACAATACCGCGTATAAATGTCATTAATAAATAAAACAGGGTTACACCATCTTTAACTGCCTTCTCAACCCCTGTTCTGCCTTCTGGTTTTTACACAAAACTTCATTATTTTTAATTTTCCAATATCCCCCTATACAACCTTCTCCCTCACCTCACTCTCAGTATTTTTGCGGTCTTTCTGCAAATTGCTCAGCTAAAGTGTTTGCTAAAGCAGAAGAGTTTGTGATCTAATTTGGGCCCTCTGCTGCCTCACAATGAACCTTATTCCCTATTCTACCACTCCCACGTTCCCCCATCCTGTGCCTTTACCCATACCTTCCCCTTGTATCACTCTCTCCATGTTTAAAGTCTCATCATTCTTCTCCCTCTTTCAGTACTTGCACTTTTTCCCCCTCACACATCTCATTCTTTCACATCAGCCAGTTCTGTTTTCCTCTATCTTTGGGAGACATTATACTATTGCATGTCCTGGCTGATAAAAGGTCCTTTAATAGGGTGCATTTTCTAAATTAAAGGATGATTTATAACGTCTATTAGTGAAAAGGTGGTTTAGACTTAAGGAAGAACACAAGAGTGGTGGCTGCTGCGTTGACTGCCAGGCCTGACAACACTGTCTCATTGTTTTGTGTCTGCTGTTAATTTAGTTTGGCATCTTCACGGGTAGAAAATTGGAAAATGTTTGGGTCTGTGCTTCAGTGGACACAGTAAATGGTGCATCCTCACAAATGCAGTCAAACACAAACCCCCACCCCTCCCACCAACAGCAACGCCATCCATACACACACTATACACATAGTAATTGCCACACAAACATTCACACATCTTTCTCTCTGGCATGAACATTGTCATTGTGGTATTTACAATATTTCTTTTGCCAAGACAATGTGAAATGCATTTCTTCCCTATTCGTTGCTCATGTGGAGACAGGAGAATGATTAAATTGCCCTTAAATGAATGGAGGATAAAGACCTGGTTAAATTCCTTCAAGAACAAGGGCTTTACCCTACATGCAAATCCCCACATGAAAAATTTACAAAGTTAAGTTGCAGGGGTTTACAATTTGCATTCTTGGGTCTAAAAATAAAAATTCCAGTGTTATCAATATGCAGTGGAGCCAGAAAAACATAATTACACTGCAAAGACGTCTGAGTGAACACCACATTTATAGATCTATTTTACTTCTCCCAACAAATGCCTGGCCTATGTTATAGGTACCAGCTGCATCATTTGGAAACTCCTTGACAAGTGGAAACAAGCAGACAGTAATCGCTTTAGGCCTGGCTGTCTTTTCCTGGGGGCTTGTCACACACCAAAGTTTTATGTGTACACTGTATTTCCAACTTTTGAGGCATGAAACAAAACTTCTTCCCGAAGCGCTCGTCTTTCAACAGGTTCTCTCACTGTATACTCTGCCACAACAGAAAGAAAACTCCTGATCGTGGTCTGATGAAACCTGCAGGAGTGAGTTCTAACTGTCAGCGCTGACGATATCCAACTGGGTACCAAGCACCTATTGCTGTGAGAAACCCAAGCTATCACGTTGGCTGGGTTGACTTTAAAAGCCCAGCACAGACTGCTGTGCACACTGAGCTGACAGAACTCTCGGTCCTATCGCTCGCTCTCACTAACAGCAATCTCTTTGGCCCACTGTGAAGGGTGGCTTTGCTATTTCAGCAATATTACTGCTGAAATATCCACCCCTCTGTGTGCTTGTTGCCCACAGCTGTGTCGAATATCGCCTCCAGTTCAACATCTGCCCTATCAGCATCAGAAAGGATGTTTGTTTGGAGACAGACAAAAGAAAGCTGAGAAATCATTTTCACACTCATGTCATGGTGGGAGATGATGTTCTGACTAACAAAAAAAGAGCTATTGTTTTGTTGTTTTTCCCCCAACACTGGGGGGATCAGCCCTGACAAAGGCAGAGTCCTGGACCACGCATGTAGCATGCTCTCATGCTCTCATGCCATGTACCCATAATGACAGGCTTACAGAGGGGGCTGGAAGAGAGTCTGATATAACAGGACCTCGACAGGGTTGTGCTCGATGCTCGATGGCCCCTCTCCCTCCTCAGCCAGCTGTTGTTCATGTCTCCACTTTATCTGGCATTAAATTAAAAGCCCTCTGCAAAGTCACGCATTTATAGGTTCATGAAATTCATTTCAAAGCATCGGGCTCCTGCTGCAAAATGCAAACAAGGGAACACTGCTGTGAGAGTGTGTCTGTCCTTCTCTGGATATTTGTCTTTGTGTCCAAGTTCATGCAAGAGCAATCCTCTCCAGCTCCCTGCTGTCACTTGTAAGAACTGGGAGACAGCACAAGTGAGATGTATTTTCAGGACAATGTCACAGACACATTCTTGATGAGATACTTAAGTTTTTAGCACCTTGGGCATGTAAACAATAGCTCCAGAGCTACGTGCTCTTATATAACAATTCTCAACAGCCTTGTGCTTCATTTAATAAACACACTTCTGTGGCATCATTGAAAATATCCTAAGGCAACTTAGCAAGTTGAATGAATTTCCCTAAGTAGTTGTAGTTCTCGTATTCTCAAAGAACAACAGAGAGCTGTTTTGGGCAGTGAGGTTGGTCATTAATCAGAGCTGAATATGTTTTTGTGCTTAAACTAAAACAAAAGATTTAGAGTCAAATATTCTTGGAATGGATTAAGATAGGAGCTCAAGCTGAGGATGAATTTAAATTAACTCACACAGATTGTATGTAGCACTTTGTAGAGCAGGTGAGTGAGGCTGGGTTAAATGTATATGCCCTCCATGTCTCTCTGTCAAATTTAAGATGATGTTATCGGTTGAACTATTCACTAATGTCACCTTTTTATGCCTTCTGTGTCTTTTTCATGTTTCACAATGAACAACAGTGGGTTTCTTTGTCGAGAAAGTGTCTCACTTGTGTTGGCTCACAGTGAACGACTGCCCTTTTAGCACTTTGCTGCTTTGAATGTCCACTGGGGTTAGGGTTAGGTTTAATTTGAGGTGATTGACTTTTAACTAGTGCTTGTTATTTGAGTGTATGGAGATAAAAACTGACACAGAAATACCACAAATTCTTCACAGGAACTCAAACTTTGATAGCTCTTTAGAGTAATGCCATGACCACGTAGAGTGAAGAATCCCATATACAACATCATATAATCCCTCTACACAGAAATCTTGGGGGAGGGGTCCTGAAACGATTAAGAATTAAAGATCAATGATTGTGTGAAATTGAGCACGTGGCCTAAACAGCCCCTCAACTGGAGCAAGATGGGGAACATGAGAAGATGAAGAAACTGCAGACAAAATTGGACAAAAAGGGAGACAACTATGAGACACATTTCATCAATACAACACACTTCACAGGAGTGATCAGGTAATAGTGGTCACTATATCGATGAAATTGAGAATCAACAGCAATATACCATGAAGTTGAGCATGAGATTGGTTTTATCCATTTGCATGGTGCTTGAAAAGAGAGATCCACCCTGGAGTCCACCAGAAAAGTGCCCCTGATTGAGTTCTGTAATTTAGGGGGCACAGACAATGTCAGGCTCTGATTGCTGGGAGGCACGGAGACAAAAAGAACTGCAGAGGAAATGAAGAGATGGAAGAACAAGAAGAGAGGACCGATTTTGTACAAGTGATTGGGCTTGGTCCTGGGGCTGCCAGCCAATTTCATTTAAGTGAAGATACTGATGGCTGATGATGAGCAGACGTTTCAAATGGGAAACTTCAAAATGGAAAGTAGAGGGACAGAGAGGGAAATAAATTTGGGTAGCAAAGGCTAAGAGCGTGGACACAATGACAGACCAAGTTAGAAACTTCTTTCCATATCATTCAAAAGTAATTGCTATAGAAACCACTGCAAGCAATGGCAGTGATACTTAATCCAGTGATTCAAGTGATATAGTTAAGTAGCTATGAAGAAAGACCAAAAAGTATTTTCTGCTTGCTTAAAGCTTTTGGAATATTTGATGCAGCTTTTTAGCATAAATGTATTGATTGAAAGGTTCATGAAAAATGTATATTTTAAATATTTACACAGTCCAGTTATTCTGAAAGGGCAATGTGCAATCATATTGCTACTGTATTCAAAGATGAATGATTTTTCACTTGCAAATTTCTGCTGATTATAAAGAAAAAAACAATCTTTTTATATATTTATATATGTATATTTTTGGGGCTTTTTGCCTTTCATTGTTAGGACAGTTGAGAGAGACAGGAAATGGGGAGGCAGAGAGAGGGGAAATGACACGCAGCAAAGGGTCATCAGATTCAGGATTCAAACTGGGAGTGGCTGCAGCAAGGACTGTAGCCCCTGCTCAACCCAATGAACTTTACTATACTGAACTGAACGTTATCGAGGCATGTTACTGCAACTGTATTGTAAAAATACATAAATCTAGAAAATCAGTATGCTGGTTTATCAGAAGCAGCTTTTATCATTGTTTTGTGTCAGTACAATTTAAAACAAGATAATAAACAAATTAACTCAATAGTGGGTGGAGATGTTGGTCCCATCTTGCCCACATGCAAACACAGATACAATGCACTGACAGAGGAGGTCTATTTTAATGAGTCTCTTTCACTGACAAGCACTCCAGTCACAGTACGAGTACAGTTCATCAGTAACAAGTACACAGGTTTTGTGTTTCTCTTTTCTCGCCAGTGTTTTATTATCGCTTCCATCTGTGTCATCCTGTTTTCAGCTCTCTGAGGGTGTGATGACCGAGGCTCTGGGTGATTGCATCAGGTTTTAATATCTGTCTGTTCACTGTTGTCATAGCTAGAGCACAATGGATGCAAGAGGGAGGATATTGAGTGTGCCAAGACAGGGAAGCATCTGTCCCATTTGCCACCCACATATCAGCACCTATTCCAGTAGCTACACAGCACATTGGACACGCACTCAAACTCCCAAGATTCCTCTCCTGAATGTAAGCAAAGCTGTGTGTTTGGCTGTGAGCAGATGGGATATTTCTTTAGGGTTGTGGAGTGAAATTAGCCAACAGGCACCAGAGATGATTCTATGTGTATTAGAAAAGACGATGGCACAGTAATACTGATGATTCATCACAGTCAGTCGTGTATCACCACGGCAGCTGGGGATGACTTTGAACAGAAATGCTGTCCCCAATGTATTAAGATGCCTAGACAATGCTACCTATCCTGCCCTTCAGCAACACTGAAAACCTTTCAGTTCAACTTTTCATTTAAAAATATGAAGGCTGGGATGCCATACAGCTCACTGGGTTGAGCATGTGCCCCAGATGCAAAGGCTACAGCCCTCGCTGCAGCCGGCCCTGGTTTGATTCCCCTGGTGGCCCTTTGTTACATTCCCCCTCTCTGCCTCCCCATTCCTGTCTCGCTCAACTGTCCTGTCAATTAAAGGCAAAAAGCCCAGGAATACTTAAAAAACATGAAGCAGAAGAGGTGTGTCTTACACAGACTATAAAATGACAAACTAGCAGGGAAATTAGCTGCGTTCTTTGCTTGAGCGTTATACTTTTTAGGTAGGACACATTAGTGCAAACATGATCTGCCAGCAAGAATAAAATCTTCTGCTTCATAATGTGCTCATTAGGCTTCATCTGCTTCTGACCCTGACAAGAATAAAATTAAGCTTTTTAGTAGAGCTGGAAATTTAGAACCTTTCATCGACTTAATCTTGCTCATGTGGACCAATTGATATTATATCCAGTGCATGCATTCATAAACCAGTAAAAAACTAAAACGTTTACAGTACCTAATGTTAAGCCACGTGTCTCCGCCTGGTCCAACTAACCTTGCACTCAAAGCACAGCTGGTGATATAGATTGATACAAGCACAAGCACGGGCAATTAAAAAAACTCTGCTCATATTGGCAGCTGTGTGTCGCACACAACAACAGCAACAACAAAATTGTGTGTTCTACCAACACATGTACTATCAATGCCCCCCCCGCCCCCCGCTGATCCGAAAATGATCCGATCCGTGGCTCAAAAAAACGCCATCTAATCCGTGAAGTTATTGATCTGTTGCACCTCTATAATTTAGCAACTATTGAAGGCAAAGGCACAAAAAAAATTTTTCATATACAATTGTAAATAAATTAAGGGGTTAAAGATGAAGTTCAGAAATACTGACTGACTGCAGCTACACAGTTCTGATAAAAAAGGAAATAGCTACAGTACAAACTGAGGTTGCTCGGTCTGTCACTACGGCCTGAAGCCAATTTTCGATACTCCTGCCATGGTCTACCAATGTTATTTTGAGCTGGGTCTTGCTAGAGAAGTGGTATTTTAAGTGTCTGGTTAGTCTCCAACGCCTGTAGGAGTGTACATGTGTGCTACCAAAGTAAGCTACATCACTATTAGTACTAATTTTATAAGTTGTATACATAAACTAACACTTGAAATTAACAAGATCACTAAGCTTGGCTTCCAATTCATGCACTACTACTAGCGACACACAAAGTAAAAACAACATACAACACTAAACTCAGGAAAATCAAACAACTGGTGCTGCTTAAACTCCACAGACAGACAAGTCACAAACAGACTTCCTCATAAGGTTGTACAATTTGTACACTTTTATACAACACTGTTACATAAGCAATACCACCGTCAGAGCAGATCTAACATTATTATGCCATGACATCAAGGAGTCAACACAGAAAAATGTGGGGTTCTCCTGAAACCTGTTCTGGTGAATTAAATCACATCATTTAGATAAATGAAGTTAAAATGCAGAAGTTAAATAAGAACATACTTTGCAATACAATTGCAAAATTCAATTTCACACAAAATTACAGACAGGAGAGAGCAGGGAATTACTGTTGTTGGGAATACTGCATGTTCTTAAAGCTAATTAAGATTTAAAAGCGAGGTCTGTTTTGAGCCACGCTTGTTGTATTAATTTCCCCAAGGGTCTTCAAAGTGGGATAAAAATGCAGAAAAGAAAGACTCCGTCACCTCATCAACTGCCTAGGAGAAGATACACTGGGCATCTTCAGTACAGTGCAGTTCACTTCTGTTCAATACTATACCCCTTATCTCTTGAGTGTGCTTTTGTTTAAGCAAGAACATTTTATTACTCAGTTCTCTTGTGCTCTCTCTGTTTTTCCCTAACACAAAAACACACACTTTCATGTTCAGATACAAAAGAGCGTAACACTTTGGTTTTGGATGGAAAGTCATTCCACTTAGCTGCTCTGAGCTGGTTGCTTCTTAATTATGGTAAAAAGGATGTGGAAAATGGCCCAAAAACCTCTTGTAAGCTAAAAAACAGGACAATCTAGTTATTAAAGGGGTGAGCAAACACACGGCAGACACACTGATATCCATGCACACAAACAAACAGCACAAGTCACAGAGAGTCATTTTCACAGATAAACACATAAATGAATTAGAATAAGTTACTTGGCCTGAAAAAGTTTGAGAAACACTGATGTAAATGTACAATATGAGAATATTTCAAGTTTATTGTTTAAGTATTTTTACATTTACATTTAGTGAAACGGTATGACAGACTAATGTGTGTTGGCACACAGTCCCAATCTTGACATCCACGACAAATCACCCCCTGGTACATCTATCAGTCAGAGCTCTGCAGAAATGCATATAACTGACGTCTATGTGAAGCCTGTTGTTTACCCCCAGGCTCCTTAAATACTCAATCATGTTCTGTAGCGACCAGGGCAGACAAGGAAAAAAAAGAAGATATGGAAATCATATTTTATGGTTTCTGGGGATAAAATTCTGAATATGTTCCAGGAATTGATGTTGGATGCTGCTGAATAGACAACCCTATTGGCAGCAGACACACCACATCTCTCCTTTTAATAGAAGGACACCAGCTCGTGCACTGAACTGAATGCAAACAGTGATAGCACCAGGAATTTGATGCCAAGTCATCATTGATCTGGTAATTGGGAGGCTTAAGTAAAGGTCGATCATCTTTGCTGTGCACTGGGGATAATCTCTGAGTAATATTTGTCTTGTAACATCACTGATTCAATACGCAGGTTATCATTTCCTGAGAACATGCAACACTGCAATCTGTGCTATACAGCTCTCAATCGTAAGCTTTACACCTAGTCTAAGTCTAGCCTACTTTCAATTGAGGCAGAACCATGTGAAGACACATGAAGAGCCAAGCACCTCAGTATGGAACTGTGTTTTCTCTTAAATGTGACCGGTCAAAACCTGCTGCAATCCTGACTGCATTACATCATTTATATCAGCCGACAAAATAATCACATATACGTACAAGTGAAGGGCTAAGACTGTGCTGTGAAACCGGTTTTATGTTCTTGTAAAATGATTGCTCAGAGAGAAAATTCCCATCTCTCAGAGAGCCAATATGTTCAGTAACAGGAATTGTGAATGCCAAGTAGTTGAGACACTGTGATAATAAGCTGGAAATGTCGGGTCTGAATCACCAGGTGAAATGAAGCAAAGTATTCTCTCACATCAGCAAACTGAAGGCAGACAGAGTCTGGAAATTCATTTAGTCCCTAAGGATCAGAGGGGACTCAACAGAGCTCTTTCACTACGAGCCGACAGCACAGAGCAGGGGTACAACCATTCTCATGTCATATTTGATGTAGCAAATTTAACATCTGACAAAGACAGTCATTTATTAATTATTCAGGCAAAATCATTAAATTAACTCATCGCCAGCAATGTATTTGAATTCATTTGTGTATGACATCAAAATCATTTGAAGCTTCTTTTATGGCTGCGAAACACACTCTCACAGCATATAAAGAGTTTAAAAACTGAAATGATTTATTTCTTCAACAAAATGGAATTCCGAATCATTGATGAACAAGAAAACGAAATGTTTGATCAGTCTATATCAGTAAAATAAATTGAGCAAGCAATCAAACAAATGAGATGTAGTAAGAAACCTGACGGATTCTGTGAATTTTATGTTCTTTTTTTGGCTCCTATTCTCATTGAAGAGTATAAAGAGAAAGCCTAGCAGAAGCTGTAATTTCAGTTCCACATTAAAAGGACAAATATCCTC
Source organism: Selene dorsalis (assembly GCA_900303245.1). Classification (NCBI taxonomy): domain Eukaryota; kingdom Metazoa; phylum Chordata; class Actinopteri; order Carangiformes; family Carangidae; genus Selene; species Selene dorsalis. The sequence goes on from OMNW01010094.1 coordinate 97,905, forward strand.
AGAGGTGCAAATCATATATACCTGCAAGAGCAGTCTCAAGTGATTATACGATTGTAAATAAGGTCTCTATAGTTCCACCAGAAAAATTATAAACTTTAAAATACATCCTCATCCGATTACCTGTCTTGGTTCCCACAAAGGGTTTGACCAAACAGAATAAATATCTCTTCACAGATTTACATATACTGGCTCTGGCTCAATTTTTTTATCTTGGATTCAGATCCAGATGCCTCACCATGAGCTTACATTAGAACAAACAATACAAACATGGGCAGCAAGAGTAAAGAGCTCCAATGTTTTTCGCTCTTAACTGATTCCAGTGCTTGCCTGTTCTTGTTCTGTATCTCCCTGCAAAATCATGTAGAACTGGTGGAGTTGACTGAAGCGAGGTGAAGTCAATTTTGAAGGTCTTAACCGTGACAGTTAAACCAACACAAGATGAGGAAAGCACAAAGCCCTACAACTGATTACTTTGAAATGGCTCACTCTGTAAAATATTCATTTCATGATGGGAGTGAAACACTAAATGGACAAACTTACTTTAGTGACTTTAATGCTTGTGACTCTGATGGTTCATAGCAAAGGAGTAGTGAGAGAGCAGGAAAGCACCAAGCAGCAATAATCCCAACATTTCTCTCAAATGTTCAAAACAAAACCAGTCTTTCCCATGTAATTACACCATTTGTGGCAGTGGCTGAGTGGGATGGGTTTTCTGAATCATGAAATAATACTATTATGCAAGCTACTACACTGGTTTATGGAACAATAAATCACTGTATATGCAGATCCCTATCCCTGTTTCCCTGTCAAACAAATAACAATGCTAACTGACCGACCACACACACACAGACACACACACAAAGTAAGGGACTGTAAAAACTTTATGGATTTATTTCATGGCCCACCAGCCAAGAAATGTGTGTGTGTGTGTGTGTGTGTGTGAGAAAGAGAGAGAGCAGGTCAAGGAGGGGTTGAGCTTATCATTGTGCATTGCACAGCTCTACGATTTTACTAGGATCCTTCCGATTTGAAATGGCAAAAAAAAAGAAAAAGAAAAAGAAAGTCATTATGTGGCAGTCAATGTCAGTGTTGTGGTGGGCTGCTACAAATAAATCAATGCATGGTAAACACTGTAATGTTCTACTAAGTATTTCAAGCTAATGATATTACTTTGGAGTGACACTAAAGAGTAGGCAGCAATTAGTCAGCACTCCCTGTGACTCATGTCTTTCACAGTGTGAAAGTTCCAGCTGATGTTCTGCAGTTTGGGCCTAGAGAAGCAGAAAAGAGAAAAAAGGACATCTGGGGTACAGTGAGCACAGGCCAGTGGAGACAGTCTTATTAAAAACCAAGTGAAGGGTGCTGTTAATCGTCCCATAGGTGTCCCAGGGTCTATGTGCATCGACCTCTCTGTCCACCCATGGAATAATGAAAGCACAAGTCAGCGTGCCACTGTCGGGACAGCACCCTTCGGTTCCAGGACAGTAGCTGTGCTCTCACCCTCAGGCCCTGGACAGGATCTCTTTATTCCGCTTGGATCCCGGTCTCTTTGCAGCCAGCTGCTGCCCTACTTGGATTTCTGGTTCTGCTCCTTTGATTTGCCCCTCTGCTTAAAGCCTGGGCCACTTTCATCAGAGGGCTATTTGAATCCATTCCACCTTGAATAATTGTGCAGGTCAAAGCACTGTGTGGAGGCACACAGTTTGAAAATGGTTCGACATGCAGGTTTGACTTCAGTTTCAAGCATCAGGGTAAATTGGTTCATTTGGAAATGCTGCATATGGCAGATAGGGTCTTGGTCTGGATATAAATGACATACATTGATTTTTCCGTCTTGTAAAGTATTTCTCACTCAGCTTGTGAATAAGCTGTCTGTTTAGTATTCAGTTTGAGCACCTCATGCAGTAATTGAACCTGTATTACCCTGTTACATCCGCATGGACCATTTAACATTACTCACATGAGCTTGCAACTCATTTTAAGAGACAGAGGAAAAAGTGTTGCAAAAAAAGGAAGCATGAGAAGGTGCATTGTATTTGTCATAAACACAGAGAAAGTGAAACACAGGCCTTGTTATGAATTCTACACCAGGCAGCATACTCAGCAGCACATTTGGAAAGACATCATGACGACCCCTCATTAAAGCTCTCTTGCTATTATCATTAGCTAGGTGAATATGTGCAACTGGGAATAGATGTGGTTCTTTGCTCGTTAGGCGACCTAGTGTACATTTGTCAGGAATTAACAAGTAGCTGTGTTCATTAAGAGCAGATCAGCTCTGGAAAGAAGGTTAACTGATGCAGAGTAGAGGTCATACCCCTCAGACAGTCACTGGAGGAGTTTGGTGGGTGGTGCATCTGAGATAAGTGTGTGAGTGTGAGTGTATGCGAGTGTCTTGTTTCTTTTCTGTTCCATTCATAGCACGTTTTATTTGCTGAGACATGTGCTAGGATTTCCTGCGACGGGACAAGTTGTGAGTCAGACGCACAAGGTTGTGTAGACAGCGAGAACAGACAGAGACAAACAGCAAACACAGTCATGACAAAACATTGTCGTTCTTTATAGTCCCCTAACTGTCCAATTTTGATGCAGTGATTGAGACATAAAGCTCCTCTCTCCTGTATAATCAGAACCTCAAGCCACTTCCTGCCCAAAACGTTTTCCTGAATTTCTCATTTTGTGCCTGTCAGAGTTTACACCTTCAAGTTGACCTGCCCTCTTTCCATCTCACGCAGTCTGCTCCTCCGTTCATTAGCAAAAGGGTCAGGCTCATGCTTTTCCTGTCATACGTTCTAAAACTGACATTTTCCTCAGAGTTCAGTGTGGACAAGTTCCAGATATGAGTGCAGTAGACGTGATGCGTCTGTGTTTTTCAGTTTTGAGGTGCGTGTATGTCTGAGAGTGTATTTTGTTGTGTTATGGCAGTGGAGAAGGAAAAGGGCAAGGTTCAAAGGAATTCAATACTTATTCTGGCAGTAAATGACCTTTACAATAAATGCATTCCTTTTTCAAGCCAGAGAGGGATAAGCAATTCAGCCAGTCAGGCACAATGAAGCAAACTTAAACTTTAACTTAAACTACAAGTTTACAGTACTTCCACCCAGCACGTTCATATGAACTCAGGGCCCCAGAAACTAGTTCTGTGCAGCCAGACCTGAACACACTGCACACACAGATGCACAGACACACAGATGCACAGACACACTCCAATTCTGTAGACCAAAATAATGCAAAAATCTACCATTTGGATGGCAATCTATAGGCCTGGGCCTAGAAAAATTTAGGCTTTTAGACATTTTTGTCAGTGTGTAACTGTACTTGTTGTGCTAAGCACTGAGCACCAGTAATAACCTGCCCTAGTTCTGTGGCCTAGTGTCCAAACTCCAAAAAAATGACGCCCCTTGGATGAGAGATATTGTGGATTTAAAAAAAAAAAAAACAGGTGTCACTCACATAATTTTTATCAGTTGCTTTTCTCTCTTACTTAGTTTACTTAGCGACTTTTGAGTACTTGCAATAGGGAAGCTAACAAATGTGACTTTCCTCCTTTTGGAAAGTAAAACTAAAATAGGGATAACAAAAGAGCATAGTCTGTTGAAAGTTATTTCACTTCACAGGTAGTAGCTTAGTTCATTATTGACGGAGCCACTTTGGTGAACTGCACCGGCAGATTGCTGGCATTTTGTTTTTCTCTCGCATCATTTCTCAGAAGACTGTTCCAGCACGATATGGATCAGTGAGTGTGAAAGTGTCCCTAAAATGATTCACACAGTGGGTGGAACTGACTATATTTAGAGATGGAGGGAGAAAAGGACATCTGTGAGGATGAGAGTACTTTATTAGAGCCGAGTTTGGCATTGTAATCTTGTCCTGCTCTCACAAAGGCTCAAGTTTGCCATGAAAATGTTTCATTCTATTTGCGAAACTTTAACCAGCCATTATTTACCCGTCTCGCTTCATCTCAGCACGGAGACAACCTGAAGAGAGTGGAATAGTTGTGGTTGGCCATGTTTGGCACATTCACAGAATCTCATTAAACTTTCCGAAAGTATCATTAGGAACCTATTTTTGTTTGTTAGCAGGGTGGATGCTGGCTGGCTTTTGCATCCAGCCCCCAGAGCAGCTGTTTGATGTTTGAGGAATGCCATTACTGGGTACAATCATGTCTGAAGTGAGTACACTTAAGTCATTTTTTTCATCTGTCGTTGTTACCTGCTTCCTGCTTTCACAGTGTTAGAAGTGCTGGGTCTTAGAGACCTACCACATCATGTCATTTCACTGGCCTGTCATGACCCGGGAACTCAAACACATGCAATTAAAATCTGTTTATGTGTGCCACTGCGTATGCTCATATAAATTCAATTTCCTCATAATTTCCCCCATCATGCCGGCAGAGATTGTAATTACTTATTCATGACATTTAATGGAAGTAATCTATCTGAGTCTTAAGTGGGTAAAATGGCTGTGGAGAATTCTCACAGGGATGGATAAAACAGACCTAACCATGCTTTTCACATAGTCACTGCTGTATCAGACCTCGCTTGCTATGCTTACTTAGAGGTCTGATAGTTTTTATATTGTGTTATCTCTTTAAATTTTTTTTTTTTTTTAAATCAGAGCTATGGGTAATAAAGCTTCAGGTAGTTTGTTTGAGTGTACACAATTTTGGTGGCTCTTTGTTCACAACTACCCATATACTCTTATGTGTGGCTGTTTTATAACAGGCAGTGGCATTTTCAACAGAAATGACAGGAAAACCACCACTGCAGTTATTTTGGCTGCAAAACAGCTTCTATGCTGAATGATCAGATAAAATAAATGAAATGGGTTTTTTTCTTGTTTTAGAGGATGAAAACATACATGTCACAAAAAGAACCGAGCATGCACACTGCAAATTGCATATTGTGCAATACTGACAATATGACCAGTGTACCTGTGAAGGCATTGTACCTTCACAAACAGACAGTAAAATGAATACTCTTGTTCCTGATGATGATATGTAGGTTATTACATACTGTAGATGTGACTCAGAATCTGCAGCTGCTTATTGTAGGTAACATAGTTGAGACCTGACTGCCTGGGAAAGGCAAAGACAGCTATGAAATGTCTGCACAAGAAATGCATGGTGACATGGCAGCCAGTAAGTACACCTCTACAGCCCAGCCCGCTGTCACTAATGGCAAAGAGTCCATATAACAGGTGCCTGCGCTTGAAGAAAGAATAACATCTCGTGGGGAACATCTTGCTCGATGTATCTATGACATGCCAGTGAGTCATTGTAAAACATTACTATTCTTAGAGCTGTTGAGTTACTGTCACTCTTATGGTTTGGAAACGCTCAAGATGCTGTGACACAGTTACCCTGATGTGGGCTCACGTTTCATTTTCTGCCACAGAAGACGAAGCTCTTGCTCATATACAGCACCCTCTTTCTGCTGGCTTGTGTGAAGGCTTACCAGCAAAGTACCCAATTAAATTATCTTAAAAACAGAGGTTTTCTGGCCACTGTTCAAAACCACTTTTCTAGATGGTTAGCAGGGCAAAAGCCATTCAAAGCTGAAAGGGGATTATGGAAAATACCACAAGTTACAAATTGTTTCCCTAAATCATGTGCTTTAGTGCAATTAGTCTTGTCAACCATCTAAAACTGGGTTATGCTGTCTGTTGGTTTGAATTATTAGGTGGCTCACAGACAGATGCCTTTTCTTGGTGAGTACACACATATTGAATATACCCTCACATGTTGAAAAAATGACTTCTACTGTTTTTTTTTGTTTGTTCGTGATGAGTAATGAATAGATGTATAATATTTCACAAATAATATCAAATGTTTTGGGGTGATGTTAAATCTCTCATATTTAACATCACTACACAGCTGTCACTGGCATTTTAGTCTTTAGAGAACAGGACATCATACTGAATGATATTGCTATTAAGACCACTCTTCTCCAAGCCTCTTGTCACTGATGCTGCACACCAGCTAAGAGTAAAGTAGTAAACAAAAGAAAATTGCAATGATGCCTGCAAATAAGAATGTTATTAGGATTGATCTCCTTTTAATATATAAAATAGTAACCCTGCATCAACAGCCTGAGACTGCTACCTTGCAGATAAATTGTTCATTAATAAGTAAAGAGCTGGGGGAATCCAAAAAAAGATACAAACAGAACAGACAGTAAGTGGCAATGATGTATTCTGGCCTTCATCCAGAAATTGGATTGTTAAGGTAAGTCAGAGCCTTAGGCTCACTCTCCGAGCTGCAAAGCGGCCATTAAGCTCGACAAGAGTTTTGAAACAGTATCAGGTAAAAATCTTGAATTTTAGTTTTTCAATAAAAGTGGTGTGAAACAGAATTCCTCCTCAAACAGAAAAGAGACGGGGTATTTTTAAACGGAAATACAAAACAAAGGGGGCAGTGCCAAGTCCTTCTATCGCCATCTCTCGAGTGTAATTAAAAATCTGAAATTTCCTGGTTACCTTAGTGTCCTTTACCTCGAATATTTTCCTACATTACATTTATGATGAAAAGTCACACAGAGAAAAAAAACAAGCCACATAATGAAGTTATCATTAACCATGTGAGGGCACCACAAACGAAAGAGCCAAATCAGCAGCTGCAGCAGAGAGGAGGAAGCTCATTTGATCCAGCACCCAGTGATCACAGCAAGTGTTTCAAATCCAGCACCTGCCAAGATGCACAACCTACAGGTGCCTGCTGAGTCTGGCTAAATGCCAAAAGCTCAAGTACAGAAAGTGGATCCTTCAGCTGCGACTTCAACCATCAGTGAAGTGTGCGCCACCTTTCAGCTGTTTTTGATGATCCCTGTTGTGACTGCAGAGCTCCTTCAGTTCAATGTTTAAGACTTGGGAGCGTAGGAGGAGGAGTTTTACTACAACTACTACTACTATTACTACTACTACTACTACTACTACTACTACAACAGTAAAAAAAAAAAAAAATAGGTAACAGTACTTGAGTACACCTTTCCACTACTCTTTGCACAACCAAAGGCCAGAGTACTTTGGCCTGAGATGAGTGCCTCAGGAAACTGAAACTGTTATGCCACTTAAGCCATCACATCTTTTCATCATGCAGAACATTTAACCCTCCTCACTCAGAGGGGTTCCTTGTTCGTTGTGCATTTGAGCACAAGATACATAGAGCCTGGTTTCAAGAATAACAGCAATATAACACCATAATTTAAATATAATCCACAAGTCTCAAGAGATCTCTGTTGCTGTGCAGTGTTACTAGGCTTGGACTAAGTGTGGTAGGATCTATTCATGGTCTGCAACCAAGGGACCCTGAAGTACTTGTCTGAAGATGTAGATAAAGAATGCCACCTAGCCATGATTGCTAGAGCAACTGCACAGACACACATACACACACTCCACATTCAAAGAGAGAATTGAAACAATGTCCACATCAGCCAACCATGACGGGCCTGACAGGTAATCTTGGGAGAGCAAAGAAAAGGGCATTCAATATGTCTCTGCCTTGAGTCTGCAAGTGAGTAAATATGAAGATGAGAAATGGATTTGGTCATGTTGGTGTATAGGAGACCCAGAGGCCTAGTGTGGGGACCCTCACAGCAACAGCAAAGACGTGCACTTGAAAATGTTTTTGAATAACCTGCTCTAATTAGATTATAAAAATACACCTAATAATCATAATCATATTGGAAAAACACTCTTAACATAAGGATTTGTATATACAGTATGTTTGATCTGAAATGTTTACTTAGCTAATTTCTCTCAAGCAATGACGCAACACTTTTGCAATTTCACAAATAGCCATGTACATAACATCTTTAAACTCCTTCACGGACTCCTCCCACTCACCAAAAAAACTCACAGGTTTTGAAGCCACATCAACAATCTCATGACATACGAAGCTAACAAACGTGACCAATACTGAAACCCTCACACACTCGCAGTGCAGCTTTGACAGGGTCCACTGTTAACGACAACCAATAACAATGCTGTTTGGAAATTAGTTTTAATGCTGAATTGTAAATATCATACAACATACTCTTGTATGGTCTAGGCTCCGGAGACGGACAGGAGATGCGATGCATCCAGTGGGCGAGGGTTTGATCTGTCAAACGGAGCTAAAACATATAGTTGTAACGGAGCAGAGACGGGTCCAGTGGAAATTGGGGGTCAGAGTTGGAAGGTGTAGTATTGTATCGGACTACTGTATGGGAGCACTTTGCATTTAGTGTGACCTATGATGATGGCGGTATGAAAGTGGTGGATAAAGTGTGACTGTGTGCTCAGCCTAGGACTGATTTTGGTCACCGGTATGACCAAATTTTCATGTCATATTTTTTTTCAAAATCATATCAGTTTCACAGTATTTGATGGGTTTTTTTTTCATGCATGAGTGGTCTTACCCATATTCTCCTAATGAGAAAAAAAAATACTACAGTAGATCAGCTTTAAATACCTCATTCTACTGTCATGAGGAGAATAGTTTTTTTTATTCATGTCCACACACAGCAAATGCATCTACCCATCTACCCATCTATCTATACAATGCAATCCTGCCTGTGTTTATTATTACGGATTCGCCCTTTTAATTCTCTCCTATATAC
>OMNW01010095.1:0-13361 GCA_900303245.1 Selene dorsalis
TCTTCCGTTTCAAGCCTGTGGAAAAAGTCACAGCAGTATTTTAATTTTTGATTTAATTCGAGTTATCGCTGATAAGCTTCCAGTTAACATAATCTGAATGATGGTTATGTTTAACCTTCCTCAAACTCGGGTCAGTGGCTGTGTTACTGTTGGTCTTTCAACTCTCTGTGACTTCTCTTCTTGTCTGCGTCTGTCATCAAGACAGCTGACACCGAGCCGGATTAATTAGCTAGATACTTTCTGCTTCTGTCTCCCACACCCACTCCAAAGTAAATAATTCCACCAGCCAATTCACAGAATTATCATCCAATCAATCACTGCCTACCAAATCTCCCAGTTGTCACAGCAGTCGTTATTATTATTATTAATTGTCTGGGGTAGTGATTGTGAACATCTGTGTGGGGGATGCTTGATTCTCCACAGGCTGTAGGAATCCAGACCTCCTCTGGCCCTAGACTCCCTGGCTCACTCCCTTGCCAGCCTTCACTGCCATTTCTCCTTCACCTTGTGTCTCCCCACCCCCTCCTTATCTCACAGATACATTTACTCTCTCCACTGGCTCTCTGTCCCCCACCCCTCCATCAAATTTGTGGCATATGTGCACATTCGCACATAAACATGTCAGCAACACAAAAGCCTGATTTGGCACCCATGATGTTTTCTTTTATTCTCTTCAACCTGGAGAGAGTACAGTGGTACAAAGTGCAGCTGTGCATGCCATGCAAGGGCAGTTTTGCTCACTGTTCGGAGGAAAAAAAAGACTATAATAAGATTTGGCATGAGGATTCAGCATTTGGACTTCTGCACACTGCACTTCAATTCAAATCATAAAACAAAGGTGGTCATGGGTAATTGCAATGAGACTATGAAGATCTTGTGAAATTCAACAGGAAAATAAAATATAAAATACGTCACCAATCTGTCCTCTCAATCCAAAACTTCTGATGTCTGAATACACATCAGTGCTGTATAAAAAAAAGGTCAACTTATAATAAAACAAATAGGGATAAATCTTAGTGCTTTAAACTACATCATATAGTAAATTAAAATGTATGTAATGTAATGTAAGTAATTAAATATTAATGACTGAAAGAACAGATCAACATCAAATACATTTTGTTGATGAGTCAGAGTACACTGAGTCTATGGCTTTAAAGGGTAAGAAAGACAAGAAAGGAAGTAAGAAGAAACAGTGGGCCTGGGTGTGTTCAAAGGTAAACAATAAATCTTATGTGTCTACCAGCACCTCTAAAAACCATAGGTAAAAACTGACAATACATTGTTTTATGGCAGGTTATCGTGGATTTATGGGGTTAATATGTAGTGAACTGTTTCTTTGCCAGGACTGGTAGCCTTATCCAGAACGTAGTCTGGAACATTTAAGTTGTTGTTTTACACTTTGGATTTAGAGATGTGGATAGGAGGATGGTTGCCTTCTGACAAAGTCATGGACTTTGTTTTCCCTTGTTTCCAGTCTTCATATTGTGCTAAACTAACCAACTGCTGATTCTAATGACATATTTACCATACAGATGTGAAAAGTGTTTAGATTTCTTATCTTGATGTAGTTGAAAAGCAAGTTACGCTTCATCAGGCATATGACTGAAAAGTAATCAAATGGTGAAAAAAATATCAGAGGTTATTGTTGTCACATTTATGACTGACTCAATCAGTCACCTCACATCTTTGATAAACAGCAATCCCTGCATCTTGAATTGAAAGTATTTTAGTACATACAGGTTGGCAGTCCAGCACCACAATATCTGTAGTCTTTGCCTAGTGAGAGCTGTGTTTCTCCAGCTCTAGTGGGCACACAAAAGGTGAGTGGGCAGAGGGGAGCTGTGGCACAAGCACCATCTGTCTTGGGCAGCACATTTCCACAGCTGTTCGGGGAGCAAAAGTTGAAAGTTCAGGCAGAGGCATTAAATCGCATAACCAGTTCGGTCCTAAGTAGCTATTGTTGCTCTTGCAGTGCCAGACAGAATTTTTTCAGTCCCTGTGAAGCTTCCCAGTCCAGTGGAGGCAGTGCAGCAGAATGGCACGGAGCAACAGATCAGTAAACGAAGGGGATGTTGGCTGTGAAGTAAATGGCTCAGCAGGGTGTTGAGGAGCAGGCTGCAAGGCATAATGACCAAGCTGCAACCTACGGTGAACCAATTGTGTGTCTTTGGCTTGGTGTTTCTGTCATGAAAGCAGTGCTCCCTCAGTCTGGTTTGTTAGCAGTGCAGTCAGGCACCAACTATTCTAACAAAACTGCTATACTGAGTCACTCTGCAATAATATATTAATACTGAGGATAGTTGAGTTAAATTACTGTGCTGTTGGACCAGTTTCTCCTGTATGCATGGTCATTTTGTCAAGGGACACTCTAACAATCATACCCACCAGGTAGGTTAACGTTGCACATTAAAATCTGTAACTAATGCAAATTCAAAGTCAAATTTTGATTCAGGCTTACATCAGGTGTAGCAATAAGCTCACCACACTATTTGAAATTGGAGTTATTTTATTGAGGCACATGTAGCCTAGGTTTTAATAATATTGATAGGTTATTCATATTAAAATAATATATATAAAAGGACCCCCTCGAAATTGAGATGATACATCTCAAAGGGCTATCATTTGAAAATAAAGTCTCAATATAATTTCACTTCAGCACACAGACTCCTGTGTCTTTGCTATCTTTACACCACCATGCTCTGATTTTTCTCCTTCTTGTAATGCCGTATAAACTAAGCTAAAGAGGACATACAGTAATAAACATGTAGGTGGGAAAACTGCATATCTGTCCGACAGTTGTGCATCAATTTAAGATCCATAAAACAAGCTACAACCTGACCTCCTCAAGGTGCCTCTGTCTTAAAGTTCTGTCTGTGCTGTTGGAGTTGATTACACAACCTGTGTTATGATTTCATTACCATAAATTGTGAGCATGGCACAATACGCGTATTTTCCATATTAAACAGTAGAGCTGTGTATTTTGGCTGCAGCTGAGGTGAGTGCACAGATTAGAGCTAATACTTTTCATCTGGCAGAAAAGCAGATGATCTTTTCATTGGCCAGTCAGAACGTCTGGACAGGGGTGGTGTAGGGATGGTGTAGCTGGAGATCTGACTGTACAGAGATGAGCTTGTGATCTCTTGATAACAATAGCAGTACATCACCGATCACATTAATTTGTAGTAGCTACTGTTTTACCAAAAAAGGCAATGTCTTCATCTGTGTTGACATCCATAGTCATCTATTCTTTGTATATTTATTGTGTCTTAAATTCCCTGGCTGCCACAACACGAACTCCATTTTATTTTCACCCCCCCCATTCTGTCCTTTTCCTGTACCTGTGATAATAAGTTTCTCTCCAGGCATTTGACACGTGGATAGTCAGGGGTGGTATGAAATGACTGTGTGATGGATTTGTCCATTAAAGCAAGCTGAGCTAAAACCTGCAGAGTCCCTCTGGCTTTCTGTCTGACTTTCTGTGTTTTCCCTCCCTCCCTCTCCATCTATCTTTTTCCTTTTTAATACAGACAGACCCACAAAAACACTCTTACAAAACACACCACTCACAATTTCCCTGCTGTGAGCGAACAGCTGTAACATTTACTTGCTTTTAGCAAGAATAATACACCTTTTATGTAAACAGAAGTGATCTTATTATTAAAACAGTGAGTCATTTCAGGTTTGTATGGCTCACTTAGTAACAGAGCACCCCTACCTACAGCACTTACTCAAACCTCTAAGGCCATATCTACCTCTAAAGATGTAGGGTTTATGTAGGATTTTCATCTGTAATGCATCTTTGTATTTATTTAGTTTGTAATAAAGCATAACTGCTACATATCCTCACACAAGCAATATGAAAACGATCCCTTTGAGAACATCTGTGAGAAAGTAAGCCAAATCAAGAACTGTCCACATGCTTTCCTCAAGTTTCTCGCCTGAAAGTACAGGCCTGTTTTACAGCTGAGGCATCCGGCTGAAGTCATTTGTTTTCAGAGTGACACTGACAACACCCATACTTTGCCAAAGTCCTTTTTGCAGACTCAATATGCCATTCAGATGGCTTTCATGGGCACTTTCTTGGATCCTAACTGACAAAAGGTCCAAATGGATGTTACATTAGCTGCAGAACCATGCAGTAAAGGTGCAAGTTTCTTCCCTGCACCCTGCCAAGTAAGACACAGCGTGTTTGACTTTGACTTGGTAAAGTCAATGAGATCATGACTAGGTATTCACTGTAATCCAATATTTATGGAACAATTATTGAGCAAAAGGGGTAGGAATGGGCAATTACGGCATGGAAGCATGGTTTTAAGAAAGACAGTTGACAAGCCATATGCAAAGATGTTCCTATATTAGGGGGAAAAAAGGATCAGTAAAAGACAGGAGGCTGGACACTAGCACATAATATAAGACTTAATAGCTCCAATGATGAAGTTGTCTCCTGAGTTACTTTTTATCTAAGTTGGAGAGAGCCATGAGAGTTTCAGAAAAACCTCAAGGAATATAACTCAAACACTAGCTGTCCATGGGCTTTTAGATTAACACAATTATCAGCTCCATCCATGCAGCAGAGCACTTTACAGCGCACCGCTCAAGCTCTTATCTCTAGCAGTCAATTATAAACACTCTATTAGTCATTTGGAGGGTCTGAATGAGACCGACCCTTGATGAGTACTAATCTAATTTCCATATTTAAAGTAATGTTCTACACGCCCATTTCTCAGTGGTGCATATTCTCTACTACTTTGCTTTATTTGCTATCCATAAACAAACAAACAAACAGACAAGAGAAAAAAAGGTGAATAGAGTCTGGCTGAAACACCGAGAATTATACTTAGATATCTGGTGTGTAGTGTGGTAGTCTACTCTTTAGTCTCACAAGAACAGACGAATAACGCATACCAAATCAGGTACAGCTCCTCTGCAGGGAAATGTAGTTCAACCTTCCGCTGAACATTAGCGCCATCTAGCGAACGGTCCTTTCAGTCGGAGGAAGTGACGTCAACTCATATTCCTACCAATCAGCGGCTGCGGCACGAAATTCGAACGTCAACGCTCTGAGAGTCGGATAAACTGAGACACAAATGGTAATTTTTGCTGCCTAATTTAACGATAAACGCATTTTTAGGCTTTAATTTACATATCAACTGATTTGGCCACAAACGCACGCTCGTAAGTTGCTTTCCTGTGTAACATTTTACCGCAACTACAGGAGACCGTTGGACTAACGTTCATGTCAGCTAGCGTGCTAACTTAGCTAGCAGGTTAGCTTAGGTGATTTGTTTTGCTACGGTTTATCATCATCGTCATGCTGCGCTGTTGATCAGCTGCACAACGTGAAACCACTGTGAACAAAGATCTCGAGCCATGGCGAAAGAGCGGGCCCAGAAGAAGTCCTTCCAGCAGAGTCTGGAGGATATTAAGGACAAGATGAAGGAGAAGAGGAACAAACGGCTGGCCAGTGCCTCAGCTCCGAACAGAGGACGGTCCAGAATGATAAACAAAAGCAGTGGTGAGGAATTGAAGGCATAACTTGCACAGAATCCGTTAATGTTTATTGTTTTTTCAACCCACAATTAACTTTATTTGCTCTAAAAATGTGTTCGATTATTGAAGGATTCACTTGCAAGATGCAGGAGGTGTTGACACGGAAATGGGTTTTTAATCTCAAGCAAACACATGTTTTCTGTCAGGGGCTGTTTCCACACACACCATCCTGAAAGGTGTCCAGCAGAACAACAAGTCGCTGGCCGTAGCCCTCCAAGCTGAGAAGGAAAAAGTAAGGCAAGCCAATGCAGTGATCCTGCAGCTGAAAAGAGAGCAACAGGCTCTGTTCCTTCACCTCCTTCTGCTCAAGAGGAAGCTCAAGGAGCAGGAGGCTCTGGCAGCGACTGTTTCAGAGGTACAGTTTGGAGACCTGATGCCTGTTTTTCTGCATATCCAATCCATGTTTCATCTTAGAGGGGCTTCTGAGTTTTATTTGAGTTATCCTAATATCTGAATTATTATAAACTATTCTGTCATTGTAAAAGCAAAATATTTTGTTTCTTTGTAATTTAGACTAAACCCACAAACATCCCTGCTGAACCACAGCACTGTGTAAATTCGACAAGGTAACTTTATATATATCAAATATCTACCACAGAACATGTTCTGAAAATGTCCTTTATCCTGAGTTTTATGACTTTGAATACCTGTTTCTTTTTAATTTTCAGGAGAAAGCGGGGTAGCCAGAGTGTTGATGAGCCCACAGTGTGCAATTTCTCACCAATCTCTGCTGGTATACACACACAATATAACCATAATACATATCATAACTCAAGCTATGAGTTTTTATTACATAGATGGCCAATAAATTACTCCCAGACTGATCTACCACCAAAATTAAAGTAGCCTGCTGTTCAGATCACTGTATGATAGGTGTGTGAAGTTTACAATGTTTTAAGAAACTGTTGCATTTATTGTAAAGTAAAAATTGAATTTTTATCATTTATAGTGTTGATTTTTGTCTTTTGTCACAGAGCATGAACCCTCTGGAAAGAGTGGACAACATGAAGGTGACAAGCATGCTAGTTTACCTTCTACAGTGGGTGTACGGCGCCGGCATGCAGATAGAAGAAGCAGGAGGAGATCTGAGCATGTGTGGGAACAAAGGCCATTGAATGAGGGGGACAACACTGCAGGATTGGGGGCTTTAGTAGCGAGTCCTATTCTCAGTGACGATACAAATCCAAATCAGCCACAGCAAGCAACAGAACCAGAAATGGCAGATCCCATTGACAATGAGGAGTTTCAGCACTCTACTCCTGAACCTGTTCCATCTAAAAATAAAAATAAAAATCAGCCTGCTAGGAAACAAACCCAGCAGCAGCAGCAGCCCCGCACCAAACCAGACCCGGCTACACGGAAACCTGAGAGAGGCCGCAGAGCAGAGCGTGCCCCATTAAAGAAACCATGGGAGAATCCCAAACCCAGAGCCCGCTCCAAGAGCCGGGACCGTTCAGCCACACGTTCTAAAACAGCATCTGCAACACAGAGCAATAAGCTCAACACCTCACTGGGATTTAATGACACATTTGATTTTGACTGTGAAGAGAAGATTCACATCACACCCTTTAAGGCAAAGGCAGAGGACAGTCAGATGTCCACACCCACCAGCACGCAGGCTCCAGAAAAAGGACAGGCCCAAATTAAAGTTTCACCTGTTGCTTCCAAAAAGGATGACTCCAGCTCGTCATCACCATCTTCTGAATCAGAGGACAGCCTTTATGTCCCTCAAAAAACCAGGAAGAGGCAGACTTTGACTGACAAGATCAAAGTGATCACCACTCGAAGAGGACGGCCCTCTGAAGTTAGACGGAAAGCAAGCATCCCTCCAAAACAGGAAATCTCAGGTGACACGTTAGACTTGTCCTATAAACTCCTCCAACTTCATATTTCATTTTATACCTTTATAAGAGAAGTTAAAGTGGTTATGATTAAACCATTGATTCCTCTGTTTTGTGTTTTACAGTCTTTAGAGATGAGGAGTCAAGTCCTAAGGCTGCAGAGACTGCAAAAGAAGAAGCTCATCAACATCAGTCCCCTGACTCCAGCTTCTTTAACAGCCCTAACCCTGTGGGGACGGAACAGGAAAATCATCAAGGTGAGAAAATATCCTGAAACAAGTCAACTTTATGTTAGTTGTAATAGTGTAATGGTGTTCATGTTATGCCACAGGGAGACTGAGAAAATGTGATCCTGATATGTATTCACTCATGAGTATTTAGGCAGTAGTAATACGCAGCTTCATAACAGTTTTCATAACAGGTGTAGGGATGTGAATTTATGAATGTTTTGATATTGATTCTGCTCATCACTCTGATCCTTCATCCATTTTTACTCCACAGTGTAGAAATCAAGTAGGAAAAAGGCATGCATGAAACTCGGTCTCTCTGTCTGATTGTTGTATTCTTGTTGAATGACAAATATCTTGTGAAACTAAGACCTGTTGTTATCATCATCATCTTGCCGCTGTGTGATGTTTTGTGTGATCTAATAACCAGTGTATAAAGATTAAGAAAATTATTAAATGTCTGATCTTGTGGCTTCAGTGTGAATTAAAGGTGGTTAATGTGTTTGTCTAGGTCTGTCAGAGCCTCAAAGGGAGGTTATGGAGAAGGACTGTTTGCTCCCTGTCAGCCCTCTGGTTGAAGCTGAGATGATGAGAATAGACAATGTCTTATCCAATTTTGGAGATTCCTCCTGCGATGCACCACCGCTTTTACCCCACCAAACGCCTCAAAGGATCAAGACATGCAAGAAACGTAAGTCTATCTGTCACTTTCCATACTTGCTTGTCCAAATGAAATTTCACTTATTGACCACTGAGAGCTCTGTCACACCATAAGCGAACACTCACACTGCCTGGTTAGATGATGTTTTCATTGTATTATCACTTCTCCATGCCCTCATTGCACTCTGTTTTTAGTTATTCACTGGTGTATGCACAATATTCACAACTCTTGTTTCCTTTTCTCTTTCCTGTGGATCACATCTTCCATCACGTTTCTGCAGGTGGGCTTGGTATAAGGACAGCAGGGCGGGGCTTGAGTCTGTGTGATGTGACCAATCTGTCCCCTGCAGCCTGTCGCAAATTCTCCGATGCCCGATGCTCCACCCCTGTTCCTGCTCGCAAGCGACGCTGCACAATGGTGGTGGACTACAAGGAGCCCTCTCTAAACGCGTAAGTTCACGTTGATGCTGCTCGGTTGACTGTTTTTTTGTTTTGTTTTTTTTACACTATGAATGCTGAACAGTTATCTTCTCATGTTGACAGTAAACTCCGACGTGGAGACAAGCACACAGACCTGGAGTTCCTACAGTCTCCCATTTTCAAGCAGAAGTCTGGCAGGAGGTCTGTGCAGAAATCCAGGAAGTCAGTGAGCCAGCAGCCATTTAAGAATTACAATGAGTCATTTGTTGGATGCCGCTGAGAGCAGCTACCTTGTTTTGAGTTATCTGTGCTTTATATGCAGGTTTAAGAAGTGATCACTTATTTTTTTACTCTCAAGGCTGTGTTTTCTATATGATGTGATAAGTAATGAGACTGTGACCAGTTTTAGATTTTTGTGTGTGTGATTGATTCATGCATATGTTTATGTTCTTTCTTTTCTCCATTTCTACTCTTTATCTCTTAAGTAAATGCAGTAGTGGCTACTTTCCCAAGGATCACATTTTACAAATTTATGTCGTCTCACTTACACTTGTTTTTTTTTTTTTAATGAAATACTGAATATGAGGACATATTATTGTTATCTAATAAATTCCAGTTCATGTTTTCCTTTTATTGTATCTTCTGCTGTATGATGTGACAATAAACTTAATTTTGTCACTTTATTGTGTTGTGTAAGTTAACATTAATTGTTATGGTGTTGGTATTCATGTGTGGCTGTGGCCATAGAAACTAGGTCGGAACTAGTCAGGTCGGTGGTTTAATCCCTGGCTCCTTTGGTCTGAAAATTGAAGAGCCCTCGGAGAAGATGCTACACTACTTGCCCCTGATTGCTGCTCCATCCTTATACAGTAAGTGCAGTCAATGTACCATACCACCTGTGAATTGTCTTTTGTCAGTGTGAATGAGAAATTACAATGTCCCTAATTATTAGACCTTGGCAGCTCTGTAAAAAAAAAAAGAAAAAAGTACAGAACACTGATTCCTGTCATTTTTACAAATGGAAAAACTTTCAAGTGCATCCTGGGAAAATTGTTGAAAACTTGAGTTGAATGAGTACAGACACTGTTAGCCTCACTTCTGTTTTATTCAGTCTATAAAATAGGCTAATACTATGTCATTAAAACCAGTTGTACAAAGAGCATGAAATAATTTTTCCAGACATATTACAAAATGTATTTTTTCTTAAAGTTTGAAAAGTACAAACACCTTTTTACAAAACGGCAAAACTACATAGTATTGCACAATCTTCATTTATCTCCAAAGTATAAAGTTATCAATCTCCATCTGCAGGACAAAAATAAGAAAGAATAAATTAACCTTGTTTTAAGCATAATTCTTTTAAATTACAGCACATAAATAAGAATAAACTCTAGATAATTAAATTAGTCCTTAGTCAACAGCGGTAATTTATATGTCAAACAAATTCTGAAGAAAAGAAGATGCTCTCCTTTATGTTTACTAATACTTGGAAAAATAAAAGTGCATTTTGATAGTCAAACAGCCCTAGGTGGCTTATACAAAAAAGAAGACTTTTTAGATCTGAAAGAGAAAATATATGTTATATACACATTTAAAATATACAGTGGGTATAAGTGCTTTAAAATAATTAAAATCTGTACAAATTTAAAGTATGTATTCCTCTTTTGGCAGGATGAACTCATCACAGACAAACTTTGACCTCATCAATGGCACACACGCTCACAGGAACAAGATTCAATTAGACAGGAAAATCTGATCTCTCAGTCACAGTTCCTCAAAGTTAACACTTGTGTAATGACTTCACACACAGTCGATGTCATTGCTGCTCACAATATCTCTACCTGAGTCAACTGAGAGGAGAGGGAGGCAGGCATTCATGAAAGACAAGGAGAGAGGAGATGGAAAGACACAAAGTAAGGTGTGTGTGTATATGAATCTTCGATCAGCTGTCTTCTCGCGGTGCTTTTCAACGTCTAACACAAACTAGAACAGAAGCTCTGCTCAATATGAATCACTTTTACACCTTCCACTGTCCTTTCTTTTCTTGGCACCCTGGGATATCTGATGAAATACGAAGACACAATGCTCCTTTTGTTTCACATCAGCAACAGTCTCACAGGTTGTCAATGAGGCCTTCCCTTGTGGCCTTGTCTTTCAGTGTAAATATCAATCTAAGCTACTGATTCAGGATCTGGGCCTGCATACAACAGACTCTAAAACAGGCCTGATCTGAGACCTGTGTGCACGTTTTACATTAAGATATGTTTCTCAAACCAAACTGCTCCAGAATCAGTAGTCCTACTCTTGGCTTGTCCATAATCTCCACTGTCACTTGCATTATTTATGACCCAGCCTTAACCACTGACAGTCCAAGGGCCCTCTCAGCCTTCGTTATGGTGAGGAGAAACTCCGTCCTCTCGTCTACTTCTCGATGAGGCCTGCTTCTTTGATCTTGGTGTAGAAGAATTTCTCCAGCAAGTTGGCACACTTATAGTACTCGCTCTCCGGAGGGTTATATTCACGACAGTTGGTGAAGATGCGCTGCATGTCAGCCATGAACAGCTTGCGTGTTGTGTAGTACCTGCTCTTCAGGCGCTCGCTCATTGTCTTGAGGTCTGTTTGGAGAAAAAAATGTCAATGTCAATTTTTTTTCTTTGCAATGTCTGTCTCTCATCTATCATTTACTATTAAGCCTGATCTGGAAGTGTCCCACTTCACCTTGTCAGCCTAACTCACTATGAAAACATACCCATTGGGAAGCGAATCACTTGGTAGTACCCAGGTGCCTCTGTTTTCTTCACAGGCTCCATGAAAGGCCAGGCGTTCTGGTGACTCTACAACACAAAGACCAGTCTTGTTAGTAACAGGTATGAATATGTTAAAGGCCCTTTGAGTATGTCTGTCGGTGATTCACCTTCACATGCTGGAGGATGGTCTTCAGAGTGCTGTACAGTTGATCAGGGTCTTTCAGTTCTTTCCTGAAGCAGAATAAATACAGAATACAAATGCATCACAACTGCAATAATGATACATGATGGTGCTACAGTTAAGATTAAAGAATTGAAATTATTTGTCCATATGCAAAATGTAAGGTGTTTCCCCATCCCAGTGATGCAAATTGTTCTCATGCTTCTGTCTTAACTTAATGAAAAGGTGCACACAGTGTGAGAGTCTCCTCTTCCTATCATTGCTGACCTTAGAGATCTAATTATATTTCTGCCAACTAGTCTTCAGTCCTCAATTCAGAAATTCTAGCTGTTGCCAACATAGAGAAAAATTGGCCAAGTCATTTGGCGAAGCAACACAAGGATACTCTTCACATCTTTCCCAGTAGGGTTGCTCTTACCCTTTGCCTACAGGTTTCCAGCCAGTTTCACCTGTTAATATAACAAAACCATGATTAGCCTCATATTTAACACTAAAACTGTGTTGAGGAGCTAAATGTTGATGCAAAACACTTTAAGATAGAGGTGTGTTATTTATTGTAAAGTCCATATAAGTGACTTACGTATGCCTGGAATGCTTTCTATGGGAATCTGCCGAACTCCTTCCTTAAAACAGGAAAGTCCTGGATAGACTTTTCTGATCTGAGCCTGCTTTCTCTCTATCAGCTTCTTAATGATCTGGCAGAGACATATGAGAGTGGATTTTAAAAAACAGTTATTACAGGGAAAGAGAGAGAAGTCTTCCTTTAAAATTTAAACACCCACACACCTCCTTCTGCTTCTTGATGATAACAGAGAACTCTGTGTAGGGGATACTGGGGTTGAGTTCACAGCCCATGAGTGTGGCTCCCTCATAGTCCTTGATGTAGCCCACATATTTGGCCTTGGGAACTTTGATGTCCTTTGAGAAACCCTGAGAGGAAGGAAAAGATGTTTGTTTTCCTGCAGCGGTCTCTAAAGGGCCATACAACCACTGAAAAAACTAGCCCATTTAAAAAACACCCATCTTAATATCAGTAAGATGAAATCCAAATTCTGATACAAATGCTGCCAAATGGAATTCAACATGTCAGCATTGTAAAACACAACAGCCTGCAGCAGCAGTTGTTCAGACAAACAGATCAACACCAGACAAGTAAGAGCATCATTAGGTAAGTGGTAAGTTTTATCTAATAATTCAGGATAATGTGATATGCGTGCATCATTCATATTAATGGATACAAGATGTTACCTGTTTCTTGAAGTAGCCAATAGCGTACTCATCAGCATACGTGAGGAAGTTGAGGATTTCATGCTTAATGTGATATTCCTTTAGGTGGTTCATCAAATGGGTCCCATAACCCTGCAGCCACACAGCCACAAACAAGGCAAAGGTCAAAACTGACCAATCAGACTCAACGCACCACACCAAGCTGACAAGCAGGGACCTCTCTCACCTTAACCTGTTCGTTGGAGGTGACAGCACAGAAGACGATTTCTGTAAAACCCTGTGACGGAAACATCCGGAAGCAGATCCCTCCGATGACACGGCCATCCTTGATCAGCGACAACGTCTTGTGCTTCCTGTTATTGAAAAAGAAGAATTTAATTCACCTCCACTACATCTATGAATGTGTCTGTGATGATACAGCGTGGTTCCACTCACGGGTCAAAGACCAGCCGGGTGATGTACTCCTTGGGCATACGGGGAAGCTGGTGGGAGAAGACGTTTTGAAGGC
>OMNW01010096.1:0-12922 GCA_900303245.1 Selene dorsalis
TACATATGAGCCTTATCTGCCCCATAGCCAGGTGAGGAGAGCAAATTATAAAGACAGTAGATAGATGGCTTAGAGTCAACAGCATGTTTAATGAGTGTGTTGGTCATGTAAAGTGTAAGGAAAACAGAAGAACACCTGCTTAAAGCCGTTCACTTGTGATAAGATCACCTCAGACATATAGTGTACCAGGATTGAACAGGCCTTTATGTGGTTAGTACTGTACTTAGTACTGTACTGACAGTAGGGGGCAGCAGACAGCAAAAAGTGTGTGTATCCAAGAAATACACACAGAATAAGTTTTTCCGCACATTTTTCCCATATTGGCATCTTTCTGACGACCACTCTGAAACTTGGAGAAAAGCATAAAAACAGCCTCTAGAAGCCATTACAATGAAAATATGGTGAGGACCGGCCTACATGTCCTCACTTTACAAAATGGTCCTCACCCCAGAGGTTTAAAATTCACACTTGTCCTCACAATGATAGGAGTACAAACACACACACACTTCTAAGGCATGGCATGGAGGAGATGTGTGAGCGAACAGACACACATGATTGTGCTCTGCTGCGGTGTGTGTGGGTGTACTGTGTACAGCTGCTTTTAGAATGAATGTGGGAGCACCCAAGAGACCAGCTACAAACAAACAAACAGGAGAACACAAAACATTTTCATACTTCATGACTGCCGGTGCTTTCGTACTAAACCTGTCTGTGACAGTATGTGAAACAGACACACATAAAGATACTTTATTGCATGAGCGAGCAAGTATCTGAATGTGTCTACTGGAGTGTGTGTGTGTGTATGTGTGTGTGTGTTTGGGAACCTTCCCTTCCCTGTATTAGGATAAATAGCCCTGTCTATCATGTAAGGCTGTGTCTGGCAAACAGATTCCCCTCATGTCAAGCCAGATGAACACAAATGAGTTCCCCAGAGGAGACATTTCAGGGGGAAAGAGTGTCCCTGTGACACTTATCGTGAAGGACATCTTACGGGTAAAGAGAAGGTGTAGGTGACAGCCAGAAAGTAAGCCAGCCTGTACAATACATCACGCTCCTATTTAAAAATGGTGAGGTCACAGGTCTACATAAGCATAGAGGCCTGTGCATTGAACTTAAACACGCTGCAGCAACAGCATAGACATGAATCTTGTCTTGCTACTGTGGTGTAAAAAATGCATTTACATAATGGCAGGCAATCTGTCATACCCCTTGCTGCTCGGTATCAATAAGGCCCCCACTCTCTGTCTGTCTCACTATGTCTCTCTTGGTGACAATACCATCAGCTCTCTTCTACAAATGGATGGAAGCTGCACCTATAGCACCTTCAGAAAAGCATTAAATAACTGGTTGTCAAATGCTATGGGGCTTTCAGTATCATTCCACCTCAGAGGTAACAGGTCTCACATACACTCAATCACTGTACAGCAGCAAGAGGTAATTATACTGCTGCTGTAAATCTTCTTGATGGCCCAGTAAGTTAGATCATCTTCTCACATGCTTGCATGTGCATATACGGTTAGGGATGCACACATGGTTTATGGTGGGCATGCTCACACAGTATGCACCATGGAGGAACCGATGTGGGCTCAGGTGGCCAGTTGTTTACCACATGGGTCACAGCATTGCTCGTTCCATGCGTGATTGTATCATGGGGAGAGCACACGTACTTAAAGTCATCATCTATATTAACTTGCATGCTACTTACCATGTTGAGAAAAATGTAGACAGCTTGTTGTATTACTATTAAGTTGTCTTCTTTGTACATAAGTGGCTGTGCTCAGATGCTAATCTAAACCATCACAGTAAGCCAAAGATCTTCTTAAAACTCTTAGCCTTAGTGTCACATCAAAGGAGAGCAAATTACATTCTCATGGAGTCATTTGCTTCAGCGGATGTTTGCATCAAAACTATTATCTGTTGATGAGAGCTCCATAGATGTAAATAAAAGATTATGCAAGATATTAAGATTTAAACTACAGTGACTGGACCCTTTGAAACACCTGGTTTTCCACTTCAATTGGACATAAAATGTGATCTGATCTTCATCTAAGTCACAAGTTCAGACTAACACAATGTGCTGAAGCCAATATCACATAGACAATTATAGTCTTTAATGTATTTATGGAGAATGTGCTCAGTGCTGATGGAAAAAAAGTAAGCCCTTAAATTTAATAATTAGTCAATGCTCCTTTGGCAGCAATTACCTCAAACAAGGTCTTCCAGCTGGTGGTCAGACCTAAATGAAGTTCAGGAGTATTTCTTCCTTCAGAACAGCTTCAGCTCAGACATACTCGAAGGATGTCTGGTGTCAGCACCTTTCTCTGGGTCATTACACAACATCTCTGTTGGGTTTCCAGTCTGGGAACTGACAAGACAGATTTTCGTAGTTTGTAGGGACTCTGTCAGATTTTTTTGAACATTTTAGGTCTTTGTCCTGCTGCACTTGGTTGACACCCATCCTCACATTAACCCGTAAGACACCTTGATGAAGTTGGAAATCAATGTCCCCAAATTCATGATGCACAGGTATGGTCAGTCTATACATGACACTTCACAGACAGTTTTTCTACCTGTAAACAGATGAATACCAAATCTAATCCAATCAAGTAGTAAGTAGCTAACCACACTTCCAATCTGTTTCCACTGACTCAAATGTAGGTTTGATTAATCTCAAATCCAGTAATTTTTTTTTGATACCAACAGCAGAGGGGTTCACATTTCTTTTCCAGCTTATACTGAGTGCTTGATGAATGTTCTACATATAAGGAGGGCAGCATAATGATTTTTGTTTCTAATTAAATTAGTGTTGATATAAATGTTACTTAGATGAAGATCTGACCATATTGTGAAACAGATTTATATATAAATGCAGGTGATTCCCATGGGATCACTTACTCTTTCTTAACCCACTCAGAGTACACTAAGGGAAAAATGCGCCAGCATTTTAAGCCTCTGTTGTTTTAGCTTCTCTTCTATTTAAAGGTGGTCTGTGGAGTATTTCACCAGCAGTGGAGCTGTGGAGGATTCATCTGTGGTGTTTGATCAGTGAGCTTATTTTACGTACTACTGGCACAGCTACAAGGACTTACTGTCCATAGGCATCAGGGGGATTCCTACTTTCATGCAGTGATGCATATAAACAATGTATAAAGTAATTCCCCAACAAAGCTTAGGGAAACTGATTTTATGAAGAAGAGAGAACATCGAGTCAGCAGTTTTGGTCAAGGTTATACCAGAAACACAAAATGTAAAGTAAGAGTAAAAGCATGGACATATGATCGTCTTTTCAAGCGTTGTGATAAAGTTAGTAGAATCCTGTTTCTTCTTCACATGTCTAATAGTGTAGTTACAAAGCAATGTTAATGTTATTTTGGAATCATGTCACTGGACACCTGACGTGTAAGTCAAATATCCTCTCTACTTTAGCTCCGTTTTTGGTCTCCACGAACTCCACAGGGCAAAATCTGCCAGCAACTGCAGAGGCTCAACCATGTTCACCAGGTACAGTAGCTGCTATGTTTATCTGTCTGCTGTAGTGCACAATGGCTTTTTGGAGTCACTGTAGGTAAAGGAGAATCAAAACAGTAAATTAATGTACTGGGCAGTTAAACCATGAATTCAAACTCAAACTGTAAAGCTCTGAAAAGCAAAGCGGAGCTAGTTCCCTGGGTGTTTTGGTATTACAGTGTTGGGTTGCTGGGAGAGAACATTGCTAAAGTCTTGTGAGTTCATGCCCTACTGTGTCCCTTCTGCAATACAAAAAAACCTTTTTAATTGAACCTATAGCTATGTGATGTCTCTTTAAAAGGCACATTATAGTCATTTTGATGACTTCAATGCTAATTAGGCAGAAACATAGAGGCACCTGTATCACAAAACTCCTTTGTCCATTGATTCAGCTTCTTACTGACTTATTCTTTGTTGCCTGTTTTGCAGTCATAGACTCCAGTCGGGGATTAACAACACAGCTGATTGCCTGTGCAAAGCAGGGGAATACAAGTATCTTTTCATTCAGGTGAATCACTCGTTTCCCGCAAATAGTTTCCTGAATCAAATGCTTTGCTCCTAACTGCACGTTAATGTGCTGTTCAGGCAAAATGCTATTGTTACCAAAACAATAATGTTGGGGTTTGTGCAGTATCTCACATTATTTCTATAAAACCACGGAGTCTGGCATTCACGTGAAATGTCAAACCTGTCATAGAGATTTGCACGGTTGGAGTTTGACATTGGAGCATTTTTTATATGATCACAAAACCAGAACTTTGACAAACAGATGGAAACACACGCACACACAAAATACAAGTCTCTGGGGACTTTATCACATGACTGTGGGCACAGGTGCACGATGGGATGCCCGTCTATTTCCTGCACTTAATCGATCACATGAAGCCACTGGAGCTTGACTAGGAGTCAGTGGGCCAGAGAGTGATATAGACTTTGTGTGCATGTGCATGTGTGTGTGTGCATGTGTGTCTGAGATGCAGCAACACAGCTCGGTACTCCATTATCATGGAATCGCTCTATGACCACTTCAGAGCTACATGGGCCTTAAGAAACTCTCTGTAAGTCTGAATCTTTTTGTCATTCACACACATCATATGCACACACACACACACATTCCTGCGCACACCATCCCATTGTGGGTTGGGACACAGAGGGGTCTCTGGAGGTTAGCTAATTTGGCCCACTGGTGCCTTAACCACATATCCCTCTTGGAGGGAGCTCACATGTCGCTCCAAACTTCCGCTTTTCTTCTAAAATATCCTGCTCACAAATCTAATCTACCTTCGCTGCTGCTCGCTTCTTAACATCATACAACTTTCATTAGGTGCAGACAGAGTGATAGACCTAATTCACAGGCAACCTTTGGTCCTCATCCTTTTCCCTCAACCAGTTAAATCCCGTGAGATGTGAAAGAGGTTTGGTGCAGGGGAATGGATACTATTCTCAGCTCTGTTGTAGTCTCTCTCTCACTTGGACACACACAGATATATACACTGTGTGTGTGTGTTTGTGTGCATGTATGCTTTCACACACATGCTCGTGATCCATATTTTTTAAGTCTTTTTCTCTTGCTCTAAGTAACTTATTGTATTCACCTTCAATTTTTTTTTTTTAGACATTAGTTTTTCTTTGTGTAAAGTGACTGAATAGTAAAGCTGCTGGTAATTAAATTCAATGTGATTTTTTCCTCTAAATTCCCCATGCTTTATTTTTTGCCATTAATGTGTCTGAGGTTGTTTCCAATTTCTCTGTATACATGTGGGCCAATGGAACATGCAGGAGTCAAGTAAACATGCCTCAAGTTAAAACGTGTTATGCATTGGCGAAAAAACCAACAACAAAAACATAATTTTCCTAGTGAGATGTTGCAGCTGAACATGGAGCTCTATTTTATTGGAAGGTGCACAATATATCTTCCTTTTATTTTGATTTATGACATTTTTAATAGCATCAACAGGAAACTGGCCCATGCTGATCTGCCTCTGAAATACTGCCAAGGTAGGACAGTGTACTGTATACAAAAAACAAATCCATAATGATCCACAGAGATCTGTTGAGAAAACTGAAACGATTATAATTGACAAGGTGTGTATGCGTGCGCGCGTGCATGCATATGTGTGTGTGTGTGTGGAGGGGCTTTTGCTGGAGCATAAAGGGGCTCAGTGCTGAGCCTGTTCAGAGGGAGAGCCATAGCTCATGAGCACAGAATACTAATCCTGTCACCACAGTCACCCTGAACAGGCAGTCCTACACTAACTCATGACTGCACACTGATTCACTTCGACCACATCATTGAGCTCGCTGATGACACGACGGCGGTGGGTCTCGTTACCAACAATGACGAGACACTAAAGGGAGGAAGGGGAGAGATGACAGCAGCCTCTCCTTAAACGTGAAGACTAAGGACGTGGGTATCGACCTTGAGCAGAGGCCACATTGATGGTCAGCACCCCCCGCTGACCATCAATGGAACTCCCATTGATAGGTTCCTGAGAGTGCACATTGTGACTACCTGTATCACTGCCCAGTGCTGGAAATACAGAGTCTTAGACCACACATCCTTGCAGAGAATACAGAACCTTCGAAGGGATCATAGTCATCTCTCTCTCTGTCTCTGCCATCACTGACTTCTACAAAGTCCAGTGTAAGTGTGTGAGAGGCCTCCAACATACCAGCTGACCCCTCCCACCCCTGCCACCATCTCTTTGTGTGAAGAACTTCAACTTGAACTGAGCAACAGAGCAGACCCATGCAGTGTAGCCTCGTTCATATTAAAGACGAAAAAAAATCCCCACTATCACATTGCACAGCATGCAATTACTCCTTGTCATCAGCTGTGGTGTGTGTACATTTTTCACTGTGTGTGCATGTGTTTGGGCAGAGTTAAGGGTTATTAAAACACCTGCATGTACTGCACGCCTGCACAGTGGGAAAATAAACACCTCTCTCACCCATGCTGCTAAAAAAGCATACACAAACACACACAAAAACACACGCTTTTCTCTGCTCTAATTACTAGGAGCAGATAGGATTCCATGAGGAGGGAATGAGCTGTGTGTGTGTGAGTCAGTGTTTGTAAGTAACGGACCACTTGCTCCTGCTCGATGCAAGGGTGATCTCGTCCCAGGAGTCCCAGCCAAATCCCAGTTCTGTCCCAAGCTTTCTCTCTATCTCTCTATTCTCCCCTTCTGCCTTTCTCTCTCTCTCTCTCTCTCTTCCTCTCTCTCATGCACTCTTTCATGCTCTCACTCTCTTTATCTCTGCCTGATTTCACACACACACAGTCCACACCCTTTGTCTGGGCTAATGAAAGGATATTGGGCCACATCCCTACCTCAGAACAAGGCAGCACTTTAAAGCAGGTTTGCCATTAGGTGAACTCTTACCTCCACCGAGGAGGTTATGATTATTTGTTTATTCGTCGAGGTTAGGAGGTTAGGTAGGATTACGTAAAAAAAATCACTGAACTGATTTACACAAAAGATGGTAGAGCGGTGAAGCAGGGGCCAGGAATTTTGTACCACTCAAATATTACAGCAATTTCTGAGGAAACACTGTACAAATCTTGATGTAAAGACTCCAATATATATATGGTGCCGAGACATGTGTTTGCTGTGGCTGATGTATGTCTACTGAGTGCATTTTCAGTATTTATTTTAGTATGACATTAATGACAGTGTCTTCACAAGGCTGCTGCTGTGTTATTATAAAAATGAAAGCAACTCAAGCTAAAGTGCTTCCTTCACTTATTACTGTGAAAGAATAAAAGACATTGTATCAAAATACAAATTCTGTTACTCTACATTGCTACATCTTATAAACACTGCTAGTGGACAATACAGCTGTGACCTAAATGTGTTGTGATTGCACAAAGCCAGACTGCACAGGCACCCCATCGGGGCAGGGACCCTGCTTTCAGCCACTTAACTCCTGACTTCGTATGTTTCACATTGCTTGCAAATTGACTTCTTTGCTTTGCTATGAGCAAACAGTGAAGAAAAAAGACGGATAGTAGGAAATCCATTGTTTTCTAAAACATGTACTCACACAACAATTACTTTGATTTTATACTGCTGTCTACCTTTTTGGAATAATAATCAAACTTCTCACTTAGTGGTGGTTAAAGTATTGACAAGAAGAATTGTTTATTTTAATTGTCCTGATGTAATCGTAATAGACATTACGGTTTGGAATCAGTCCTTTGAGTAATGCTTCACTGCCTCAACTTGAATTAGATTAACTAGGAGGAGTTTAGGTTTAACATCCTGTCACTGTGTAAAGTGATAAATCTGTTCAGTTGCTGTGGTTTAAAAGTTAAATATTGCAATATCTAAAAATTAATGCTAACTTTAATTAAGAATTTAATAAAGAAAAAGGGATAAAATGACAATTTTCTGACGTAAACATACTCAACTGACATTTCATTTCCTGTCAGCCTAATGGAGCTGTATAGATTCTTTAAATTCACTGTTCTTTGGTTAAGTCTTGCAACTTTACTATCTTAGCTCAGTGTCACCAACTTCACAGCGTCAACAGGTTGTTTCTGCTGACAACACGTGGCCAAAAAAAATCAGTTCTTGCAGGTTTATTGGTGAAAAAGTAGAAAAATACGGGAGCTATGACAAACATGAAAGAAAGACTCCCAGTTCCGACCCCCATGCTAATGTGTGCAAGCCAACTTATTCAGTTAGGACAGCCATGGTGACTATTGCAAAAATGATGGATGAGCCAACACATGCGGGATGGTGTTATGATTGATGAATGGCTGAGAACAATAGAGTTAACTCCACATTCTATGTTAAGACTGTTAAAGCATAAATGAGATGTCTGCAGTCAATGTCTTTGTAACTCATAATGGTTGATTTCATTCAGAGTCACATACTAACACAACATGATAAATCTGATGTCTAAGAGCAGTTTTCCCTATAAGGCAAAAAGCTACAGGTGGGTGACATGAAGTTGGAAGATCTCAGGTCAAAGTCCCTGTACATCAGCAGAAAGAGGGTTTATAGATGTCCATCATCCATCACTGTGACGTTTTCACTGTGATGCTACAACAGCCAGTGGTGACAATACATATGCATGTGGTACAGTTCTAGTATGTGAACACATTATCTACCTTTATCTACCCATTATTTCAATCTAAAATTACAGGATGATATTTTGCATGCAGTGTAATTTTGGGATTGCAGGCAATAGAAATAGTTGACAACATGCTTGATAATACCAGTCTTCTTTCTCATCTGTAACTTGGCTTTAAATGTTATGTTTAACTTCTTAAATTTGTTCAGTGTGACAACACCGATGACACTGCTGGTCGACAAACCTGTTCAGTTCTGGGAAATAAATTCAATTTGTTATCTCTAAATGGTTTGCTGAATTTAGAATTAGCGCCGATAACAAAATATGTGTTGAGTTCTTTCATGCTCTTCATCTTAGCATTGTACCCGTTGTCAAACATAATTTTAATAATATTAATGGAAAGAATGTGTGATGTGTTTTTCAGACCAAGGCTGCCCCATATTCTAAGATGAGATCCTATGGACAACATGTGCAAGAACAACACTGTTCCCTGCTGTCCACATTACTGCCACTTGAGTCTGAGCAGCATCTTGAAACCATTTGGCCTTCTATTCTTAAGATTTTCTCTCTATGTTTTTCTTGACGTTGAGGTCTTGTTACTATTCTACTGAACACATAAATATCCGTTCATAAGTGTTTTGCAACTGTTGCTTTTCTAAAGACCACTGCACAAAGACAGATTTTTTCAAGCGCAATAACATATTGCAAATCAGCCTCTGTTTTTTGGGTTTTCTGTGTGCACCTGATCTGATCCTGCAGACAGTCACAGTGAAGATAAACTCTTTCAAAACCACACACAGCTGTTTTTGCTGTAATTTATGACTTGTGCCACATCTGGTTATATTTCTTCCAACATAATAGCTCGACACAGTTCACTTATTTCTGTCACTCTCAGGACAGTGATAAGAGCAATATGGATTTTTCTGTTTCAGGTAATATACCAAAGTTGAGAAGGCCGCCATTATCCAATCATCTGGGAGAGGTTTCTAATCATTCACAGACTGACTCATGTGAAAAGGAACATGCAAGTAAAAGCTCAACATGCAAGTATAAGCTCTATTTCTGTTTTGTACAGTTATAAATACTAACAACATGGTTTAGAATGATGGAGGAGCAAATTTTATCAGCAAAACACAAACTGTCAGTCAGGGGAGTTTGGCAGAAAATCAACCACCAGCTGAATTTGCTGTTACTGGTTAATTTGGGATGAAAAAGAAAAATCTATCTTTTAAGTCACTGCTTCCCAACCTGGGGTCTGGGTCCCCCTTAGGGGGCGCCGGGGTTCTCAGGGGGTCCACAGAATCAGAAGTGTCTGTTCTGAGGTTGTGAGGTTATCAAAATTATATTTGTGCATATTAAAATCTAAAAAACCCCAATTGGATGATCATGATTGAGGGGGAGGGGGGTGGCAGGAGAACCATGCAGGGGATGTCAGTTATTATATGTTTTTTCTTTTTTTTTTTCTCCAAACAGACCTGACGTTCAGCAGCACAAACTCTCAGGAGCTCAAAAACGGAACGCATCTGAATGTGCACGCTTGTGTGATTATGTGGGAACTGGGAAGACAAATAAATTTACCCATCATGCTCTCGTGCATGTGTGTTGGCTTTCGAGTTGATCTATGTATTTATGCAGTGCACATCATGTGTAAGAGCAGCATTTCAGAATGAACATCACTGCTGTTGATCACGGTGGCTCAGTAAAAGTCTAAAATTAAACATTTGTGAGTCTTTATTTTCAACAACAGTGTGTCTTGTACCTGTCGCGCAGTAGATGGTGATTCAGAACTTGTTTAATGCTTCAGTCTAAATGTTTTTGGTTTTCAATACAGACATATGCCCGTATGCGATGCCTTTCCGTGGTGAATAAAATCAGTGATATACCTGTGCTATAAGTAAATAAACAGACAAGAAACAGCACACTTGTCTTATATAGCATAATTCAGCTTTCATTGCCCCTTAATACCCAATTTATATGGAAATGAGACAACATTTGTTTACCTGTGTTTTACATAGATATATGGTTCAAATTTGGTCTGTGTTCTAATATAATGCATTCACAGTTTTGATGGACAAAGACCTAGGACCTCCCTGGGTCATATGGATTGCAAATACAATGTTGCAGTACAAACTCCACGGAAAAATTCTTCACTGAGAGGTGTACTCTTTAAATAGTTTCTCTCTCTCTTCTTACTGTGAGGATGAAGGACAAATAGGCTCTGCTGGTAAATACCCTTCTATTACTGACAGATTGCATTGGTACAGAGAAATGATGTCCTTACAGGTCACCTAATGCCATCCAATGTATAATTTGGTCAACGCATCTGTTATAGCAATAATAAAGTGAACATATCCTTGCAAAACCCCATCCTCAGCTTCAGGCAGAGAAGCCCACTGAGGTTTTCGCTGAATTTGAAATGATACAATGGGTTTAGAGAAGGTCAGTCAGCATGATAGATTATTGCCCATCAGAGCTACAGTTACACTAGGAGCTTAAAAATAAAGATCATTCCCTAGTCAGTTCAGGTTTCTGGAAAAATGATGTTGCTCATAAACTAATTGTGTATAATTAACACCAGAAAGCAAAAGACTATCTTGGTGCAATGATCTAAATATTGATATTTCTATGAAAGAGAGCTTCGGATCATAGAAAGCACTAATGCTTATTGTCAGGCAATTAATCCACATTTGGTGCAATGAGTTGTTGTATTACAGTTTAACAAGACTGTCAGTGTTGACTGCAGTGCATAAAGACTCAGTGGTGCATACTGTTGAAATGTTACGTTACCCTTTACACTGCTGCTTGGTTTCTGTTGAATAACTCATGATCAACCAGCATTTTTTTTAATGTGAAAAGTTGCATTTAGGTAACATTCAGGGCAACAGGCAACATGGTTTGAATGTTGGGAGCAGTTTGTTGTTGAGCAGGTAGACATGGAGATTGAACTGGCCAACACTGTGGTATCAGTGGGTGACCTACTACCTCCTGAGTCACAAGCTTCATTTTCATCAAATCATAATGCAAATTTGAACCGTATTTCAAGTAAATTGGAGAGACTAAACATGAATTTATGCTCATGTCCATACACTGCTGGTAAATGAACATTAGGAATTAGGTTCATCGAGATAAACTGCTGGAGGCACTAATTTTCCAGTCGGGTGCCATTAAAGCATAGCAGAAGAAAAGGGCGCAGCAAGATTATGTAATTAGTCTCAAAAGGCGAAAAACTAAGTAGAAAACAGGAAACAAATATGGCCTTTATGTGGGTCTCATAATCTGAGGAACGTCACAAAGCTTCACAACAATGTGATGTTTTCATCCACTACTATTTTTCATCTCCCGAGAGCAGCAGAGACCCAGGGGTCACATGCTTCATGAATGTCCAGATTTTTTACCTATCTAAGTACAAACACTTCTGCCTCAGTCAACTTCTTCAATACTTCTTTATCTTTCTTGTTTTGGGATTTTCTTTTCTTATGTGCAAACTAAAAAATGTGTGCAAAAGAAGAAGCATCAAATTCTTTTTGGCACTGAAGATTGATGACGAGCCTCCCAGAACTGTCACTAACAATTCAACCATTGGAAATAAGGGTACTGAAACGAAGCCTCTTTGCTACTGTTGCCATTTTGATGGGTACAAGAGGTCCCCGAAATATAGGGGTCAGTGTATGCATCATTATTTAATGTCAAAAAGTGACAAAATCTCTACATCATTAATAAAAAGAAGAACATGCCAACATCAATCTCTTGCAGCTGTTATACAAGAAGGGGTGCAAAAGCAAAAAGATAGAGAGATAGATCTAGGAAGGAGGGAGAAACAAGAGAGATGAGTGAGGAGAAAGCAAACATCTAAGCTTTGTTTTCAAGTGTTGTGAAGGGGTTGGAGAAGAAACAGGATAAGATTCAGGCTCTGGCAGCACGATATTGAGTTTACAGTTATTCTAATATTTTAGGGTAATTAAGACATGGGGGAATTGGTTTGGAAGCCCACGCTTTTTCAGGCTATCTTTTCATCAAGGTCTCTGTGAGTGGTTTAGTGTTCTCTTGTAGGGTGACCAGCTGCTAACTAATATGCATGCAACGTCAGTGTGTTTGAGGTGAGGAAGCAGAAAAGTCAACAGAGCTTCCAGGCAACTGGCAGAAGTTTAATATCACCACGACCCATGGCATCAGTTTGCACAGCTGCGCTATCTGTTTGGTTTTTGTCTCAAGCAACACTATATCAGTCCAAGTCAAACTGGTAGAATAGTCTTTCTTCCTCCGTCCTCCTACGCCACATTTCTTCGTCTGTCCCTCCCTGTCTTCCTCTCTAAGTATATTAGATGATGAAACC
>OMNW01010096.1:12942-31338 GCA_900303245.1 Selene dorsalis
CCACCCCTGCTGATTGGATCCAGAGAATGATAACCTTCCCGTAAGCAAGGTAAGATTCTCCCTAGAGCTCTCAGTATGTGTGTTAGTGTGTTCTTGAAGGCAGGCCAAGTCTTGCAATCAGAATAACTGGGCTCTAATTACTAGTTTTCTCTCTGCAAACACGCGTTTAGGACACCTCAAGGAATATTATTATGTAATTCTCTGAACTACACGACAAACTACAATGTCTCTGTATGTCTATATTCACTTCTATAATCGTTTAATTTAATTACATGATGGGATCTCTGGTGACAGCAGTGAACTGAAATGATTAAGAGAGCTTTAGTACAAGCAATTGTCCATTTCTGTTTGGATGAAGCACTTAGAGTTAGTGCTTAAATAGATGTACAGACACACACACATACAGATTTATGCAGATGCATGCATGCATACATATTCCGTTGTGTTATGTGTGAGAAGGGATTGTATGTTCTCTCTCCAGTTCACTGATGTATGAATGACCATGTGCATATGTATGTGCATGGGTGTCAAATTTGATCTTGTCTATCAGATGGTTTTGCGCACATATACACATATACCCATAACCACAATATTGTGCAGCATGTAAACGGAAGCCCTAGGAGCCACACCTCTCTGCCTCATGGGGGTATCTCTAAAATATAGATCAGAGGCTTGGATTTCTGACAGGCATTTACAAATCTTTTGATGGAAGGTTTGAAGGGCCAACTTTGAACTGCCTCATTTTTTAATTAAAGGCCAACACGCCAAAGACAAAATTCAAATAATAAATTCTCTGTCAAGCTGAGGCATACCACCTCGCAGAGATACTATTAAAGGCAAGGATAACAAGACAAACTTTTCTTCTGTCTGTTTGCCACTGCGATCTGTGTAAACAACTACTTATATTTGATGAAACTCCTTTGTGAATTTCACAATATATAGGCTGGCTGGGGAAGTTTGTACACACCATGGTGTTTTAAAGGGCATAAATAAGAGATGTGTGCTCATGTGTAATGCGCTCAAAAGGGCAAAAGCACCAAAACAACATCTCATAATCTGACAGAAAAATAATCCTACCTTGTCGAACATCTCTCGGTGCTATGGCGATTGCGTCATTAGAATGCAGCTCAGTGACACAGCAGTCGTCAGGAACCTGCGAACCGTTGCTGAAACTGTGGGGTGTCTCTGGGAGCAGTGGGATGGGTGGCGCCATGATGTTGTGGTTTGGACAGATACATCCTGTCTGGGTCATCCCGCATCCATCGCCATCAGAAACCTCCTGATTTCCATTGTGTCCTGTGCGTAAACACTCCTCAAACCAACGGCAGAGCACGCCGCAGGTAAACTGACTGGAGTTCTCGTTATTGATGAGTAACACCTCTACCAGTCTCAGCTCCAGCACTTCCTTGGTTACCTGAGGCTCATCAGCAGCTGGATGTCTCGTTAGACACAGTTGAACAAAGTTCTTATCAAACTGTAGGAAGGAGTAAGGTCCATCTGAGTTGGATTGGCCACCACAGAGGTCAATGACTTCCTGATCGTGATTTCTGGCCGACTTTAAATGAGGGGGACAGCTCTGATTGGCCAGGTGGTGATCAAGAGAGAGGAGCATGGGGGAGTGCGTCCGGCAGATGACAGGATGGCGGGTGAAGCGGAGGTAGAGGGAGTACTTGGTGGGATCTGGGTTCTCCAGGGACCAAGAACAGCCCGGTGCCCTCGAGGGGAACAGCTCCCTTAGGGAGAAAGACCCATAGAGCACCCCAGCTACAAGGCTGGAGCATGGTGCGGAGATGGGTGAGGGGGCCCCCTCTGCCCCGGTCCTGGGGATGCCATCGGCAGCCCCATAGGCGGCCTCAGCCAGGGCAGAGAGAGGAGCTAGAGCGAGGGCAGACACAGCAGCCAGGGCCCCAGCCACGGCCAGGAGAGAGGACAGCACAGACAGACACACCCCACCAGCAGTGTTCATCCTATGACATTCGTCCTGCAGAAGGAAAGAGAGAGAAAAGGATGGAGGGGAAAAAGAGTTGCACATTAAATACAGGTGGAAAAATCTGCACCATAATGCAGCAAATCTTACAATACAAATACAAGTCCCAAACAAACAAACTCTGGTAGGAGATATTTCTTGACATATGTCTACCTAACCTCAGAGTAACATAAACACATTTATGGTAGACGTTCCTCTTGCGCCTCACACACATGCACTGTCAAAAACACAAACATACCCCTGCTGGGCTGGATTAAAAGGGTTGATGACTTGGCTGTTGAGACGAGCAGTGTGGGGTATGCTCTACCCTTTCCTGCTGATAGGTGCACACAGACACAGGCACATGCACACAAACACACATACAAATATACACACACACTATCACCTGCAGAGCAAGTCCCCCAAGGCTCTGGCAAACTATTACCATCACCGCCACAGTGAGGGGTCCGCCAACAGTCAGACTTTCACTTGTACAATACACACACACTTCTGACAAAAAAACCCATATATAGCGCATACAGTGTTTTAGTGTTTTGCTCAAAACTACTTCAGTGCCCACTACATTTTGGTGTGCCCCATGTGTCTGCTCCATCACCTGAGACCTTCAAGTGGCTCTGTATAAATGGGGTTTGAGGAGGATGTGTTG
This sequence comes from Selene dorsalis, assembly GCA_900303245.1. Classification (NCBI taxonomy): domain Eukaryota; kingdom Metazoa; phylum Chordata; class Actinopteri; order Carangiformes; family Carangidae; genus Selene; species Selene dorsalis. The sequence continues at coordinate 15,576 of OMNW01010096.1, forward strand.
GAGATGTGAAATGTTCGCACCACTCTACCAGTAACCTGGTAACATTATGGTCATACAAATTTCTTTAAAACATCACCATGCTGTAAAATTCAACAACTACCTCCTTGCTAAACATAACTGAAGCAGAGATCTCTGTTGCAATATAAGAAAGAGCATGACATTACTGAACCGGTCCAAAACAAGAACGTAATGGATGCAAAAACAGCCAACTTTTCTCATTCATCTCCACACAATTTAATATTTAACGCTTTCAGTCAAAAATAAATTTTTAAGAGTGTAGTATGAGAAACACTGAAAGGGATCATGGGGAGTGCTTCGATTTCATGTAATGTGATACAAAGGGAGAGAAAGACAAGACGGAGTATGATGGCGGTTTTTTAAATTATAAATGATAATTTCATGTATTACTTGTTCTGCATTCATCAGCTCCTTATAGCAAAAAGTAACTGGACAATTTAAGTCATTCCACCATGATATATAACATAATTAAGCTTAATTAATTTACTTTATCAGAAGTAAGCTACATAGACTACATACATACACAGTAATCAGTTTGTTTACATCTGGTTTAACTGCACAGACATTAGAATGAACAGCAACTGATATTTTTCCATTAGTTCTCTTGATAAATTATAACAGCATAGCTAAACATGCTATAACGAAGCAAGAAGATTCTGATCTTGTAACCATATCATTCTCCCACTAATGTATGTCTTTAGAGAGACACTGTTTCTTAATGGGGTTTCACTTTTTTTCTTTTTAAAGAAATTTCATTCTCATAAAACATTGAAATTTAAGCTAAGTTTTCACACAGGGACCTGCATTAGCAGTGGCTGCTATGTTACTGTTGGTTTCCTTGTGTCAGGGATTCACAAGGGAACTGGACACAATTGCAGACACGAATACAGAAACTCGTACGGAGAAGCAAAAGTAATTTATTAAACTCACGGGGAAAAGCACACGCAGGAAACACAGAGGAGGAATACAGGGAGACTGAGCACCAACACGGGACGAACGCAGAGGAACCAACAAAGGCCAATGGGAAAACGCAGAGGTTAAATACAGGGAGGGAGAAACGAGGCGCAGGTGGGGTAATCAACACAGGTGAGACACACAAGGTAATTACATGAGGGAGAACACAGGAAGACAAGACGTGGGGAATTTCACAATAAAACAGGAAACGAGACACCTTGCTTTATTAAGATACCAGCTATCTAGAAATGCTTAAAATAAAAAGTTATTCTGCTTTTACACTGGCGTGCTGCTTTGGAGTAGACTACTTCATGTTCAGGGCTCAAGACAATGACGTTTTCTTTTATGCAGACCAAACTTTGGAAGAAAACATAACACAAACCACACTTATCTTACTGCTAACCTCACCTGCAGCTAACCGCACCACACCCCTCTCTTTTTGTGATTGTCTGAAATTGATGTCCCGGACAGCTCCAACCAAGGTTACTTAATATGTGGTGCAACCGCAAAGAGCTACTTACACACGTGTCTTTAAAGCACACAAAGGTGTAACACTTTCCTATGGCTTGGTTAATGAAACACACAGTAAGAGCCTGTACTTCACAGGATTTGTATGAGTCTGTTAAGGTTCTCCAGTGTTGGGCACATGTTCCAAAGGGCCTGGAGAAGAAGCCAGGAACTGTGCTTACTTCACAGTGTCAAGAGGGGCACCAACAGGGCTCTTGGACTTACATGGGGGTGTTTTTAATGAGAACCGGGGCAATGGAACAGGAGCAGGCGTAGGAGAGTGCAGAACATTACATTACAATTGTTGCAATTATACAAAACATATGAAACTACGTCCAAAATTTGCATAAATCATCACAAAAAATAAAAACAGATCTCGTTTAGGTTTGAGACCTTCTGCTGATACTCAGAGTTATGTACAAGGCATAAAATGGTTTACTGTCACACACAAGGACAAGTCCTCTGCTTTTTTTTTTTTTTTTTTTTTCACGAACACAGGCAAGTTTTTGAAGGCATTAAATCTGCTATCCCAGGGTCACAGGCAGGTCTCTAAGCGTTACTTCACTTTGCTGAGTCAAATAAATAATAAAGTGAGTCTGAAAAGAGTGTTTTAATATTTTGCAAGTACAGTGCTGATATATTAAGGCCAAAAACAAAGAGCTAAACAGTGGGTATAAAAAGGGTAAAGGTGCATACAAATTATTTGCACCTCCATGCTAAAAATACCTAGCAGTCCATTAGTAGACAGACCACACTACATAAAGGCATAGTAGCTCCTTTTACTCAGTGAGTCCTATTTACTTCAGAGGGAGCTGTTGGTTTTGTGAGATATGCAACCATAGCAACACCCTATCTCTTGACCTGGAATTGAATCATATACAGATTCTGATAGTTTGCCTTTATCTTCCCCTTTAGTCACTGGGATTCTCTAAGCGAGGTTCACCTGAAATTTGTCACTCAAAATATATGACATAAAAGCTTTTTAAAGAGCGCAACCTCTGGCTGCAGTGACACTTTGACAAATGCTTAGTATAGTTGGGCTGGGGGAAGGCTAATGTAGCATGTTGTGAAATATGCTCAAGGACATCATGCGCTCTGGCATATGATGGGGTTATAGACTCTGCCACCTGAACACAGTCACACACTTTCAAACAAATAGGGGATGAGTTAACATCCATGCAGACTGCACTGCACTGCACAGCCGGTGACATTTGTCCCGCTAACAATGTGTCAATGAACAATTAGATAAGACAGAAATCCAGAGTTGGAATATGATGCAATTTTCTATATGGCAAATAGAGTTTCTGGTTTCCCACTGGAACCTAACACAATTGGAGGGTGCATAGATGGCAAGTCTGTGCTTTCAGAACAAATACAGTGCTGTGTTTTGTTTTGTACAAAAGATAAAACTGTCTTGTGCCAGAATTATCCAAAGTAAAGATAGATAGAATTATAGGCCAAGCCATGCATAGGTAAAACCTTATGCACATTTTACGCATGAAAAGAAAGTCAAAAGCGTTAAGCAAATTGTTTTTGGGACAATGAACAATGAATATTCATAGAGCCACAGTCTGTGCAAGAGTAGGCCCTAAAGTGATGTCTTCATGAGGCCATTCTGTCCCACTTCAATCCAAAACAGCACTTTACTGTGGGCACACATAAATATTCATTAGCTTTGATGTCTTCCTTCCCACTTCCACCTTGACATTAATGTTATCACCAAGGATGGCAAAATATCCCTCACTCCCTTTCTTGCTTTCCACTTCCTGTCCTCTCAGATCCTGTGAAGTGACAGTGTGACTCATCTGATGTTTGTCCTCACTGTCAAACCCATGCAAAACAGAGTAACGCCGGGACACTATACTTTTAAAGATAATACCATGGCCCTGAAAGCATCATTATTATCACATTTCATGTTTTTGTGTCAGCTCAAAAGTTTTGTCTTGTGTCTTCCTCCTGTTCCTTACTTCCACATGTGGAGAAGAAATTCTGCAAAACTTTGCAACACCAAATGCAGATTTTCAGGTGAGGCCCTCTTGCAATAAAAGTTTTAGATTTTTATTTAATGGGAAGCCGTATTTCCTTTTTCATGGTACAAGCAAATGGAACTATCACCGGTTACATTATTCTATTATTCTCAACGTGCCTGTCTCTGGAAAGTCCCACAGTCTTAACACAGAATCTTAAACAGACTGAGTTCTAACTGTGCTGAAATCCAGCTGTATTAAATTTTAAAATATCCACAGACCATCTTTAAAGATCTCATTCTTGAGAAAGTAAATGCACCTCTAAACTTGATAGTTAAGGTGTGCAGTTTAAGCTGGAGGTGGTCCACACTAACCACCAAATACGTGCAACCCATTTATTATGATCATAATTTATTGCTGGTGGATGATTCCTGTGCTAAACTAAAAGTGATTTCCTGTGTTTTCTGGGTGTCCGCAATTAAAGAGCTCTTATGACTCCAGTCATTAAAGCAAGAAAATCTCCTTTGTTCTACAAACCGGTCTCTCAAACAAAGAAAATGAAATTTTAGAAATAGAAAATAATTATAACAGGGCGCAGTATAGCTCAGTGGGTTGAGCAGGCGCCTCACATGCAGGGGCTACAGTCCTCGTTGCAGCCAGCCCCGGCTGGAATCCCTTTGCTGCATGTCACTCCCCCTCTCTCTGCTTCCCCATTTCCTGTCTCTCTCAACTATCCTATCAATTAAAGGCAAAAAAAGGAAGAAGAATTACAACCACTTCAAAGGAAAAAAAAATATAGAAAATAAAACCAGTGTATTTAATCATTAGACAGACAGACAAGCCTTAGGCTTTTGACTGACAAATGATTAAACCTCAGTTATTTTAGCTTGGGCAAAGAGTTGACATGAAAAGCTGCCTTTTCACACTCCCCACTATACATCAGGCATTTCTGATTTCTGCAGAATAAAGACACAAGCAAAATAAACACAGTTTATGCTGCATTATTTATGCTATTTCAGTGACACCACTGCATTAGTACTGTCAAGTACATGGGAAAAAAAAACAAGTTAAACCTGGTTTGGCAGGCTTGGTGTCCCAGGTGGCTTCAAGGTTTAAGGCTCTGATCATGAACCACATCTTCCCTGTTCTCTCCCTACTATGCACTCTCTAATAGGATGGCAGTGGCTCAGCATATAGTGAGTGTTGTCCATTAATCACAGGGTTATGGGTGTGATTCCCAGTGTCCCCAAGCAAGACACTGAACCCCAGTTACTCCTCAGGGTTAGGACAGTACCTGTTCTGGTGGCTCGCCAACAATGGAAGTGAATTAGAGGCAAATTGGATAAAGGTGTCGTATTAATACAGTCCATTTACCATGTCATAAAACATAAAATGCTATCACCTAAAAAAAAGAACCTAATGAAAAACCTCGCTCTCAGCTGGTTGGACATGGATCAGTTTATCTAGCAATGCAAGGCTACTAAATTTTTGATGTAAAAAAATGCAAAGACTTGTGAGCCTGGCCTTTGTGCTAAAGTGACAGGCTTTGTGTCCAGGCAACCACATGCACGACTAGTCATGTAATCACTAGTTCCAGTTAACCTGCGGAGTGATTTGTGATTCTACTTAAGCAAGACTTTGATATGATCTATTTTGGCCTGAATGATTTTAACTGTTGTTCAGTGTTTCGGTATCTTTGAAGTGCCCCAGACTCCCAGATGCCCAGTGGCATAGCAAATATTGAGCATTTCATCCATAGCAGTAATTACATTCATATTAAATGAGGGTGTATAAGATGCTCCTACATTACAGGGTGATTATTTAAAAATGGACAAAAATAATTCCATTAATAGCTGTTTGTGCCTTGAACCACATCATCTTCCAGTAAACTTTCTTGTGGAATAATAGAGTGAAATAGCTTGTGTGCACTACACTTAACAATATCCCTGGGTAGACTTCTTGTGTTTTGGGAAATGCATTTCAAGAGACATTTGACTCAGAATCCTGACACCCCCCTATCTCTGTTTTTCTGCCTCCATGCTAATCTCTTATTCTTTGTAGAGACATCTAAGTGCACTGTGGCAGAGAATGGCATTGCCTAATTTATTGATGGGGAGTATTTCTCTCATTTGCAGATCTCAGTGGAGATCAGCATGTCACTCTTGTTTGAGCCCATACACATACACTCACACTCACAAGAGCCACCTCACTAATTAATCAACGTGCATCCACACACAGGCACACATGCCACGTCCGTTTGAATGCTAAATCATCATCAAAAATTCAGCACTGTATATCCTGATGCCAAGTGTTTGTGGTTTCTCTCTGCAGCTGATTAACAATGATGACAACATTTCTCTTTCCCTCCCTCTCTCTCTGCCTCCCAGCATAAAGACCTCAATTCTGCCTCATCTAATCTGTAGCCCCCACCCTTTCTCAGATGTATTTCTCAAAGGCAAAATTAATTTATTTACATGTATCTGCTCACAAACAAATCTGCTTGGTTTTAAGTGTTTTATCTGGATTAGATCATTTGGCTGTGAACCGGTATGGAGGACCAACATTGTTCAGCTGATTTAGCCCGGGTGACATTTCAGAAATCAGTATTTTGTTTGTTCTTTTTATCAAGCTCACGCCGGCACACCATCAAGTCAGTGCGTTTCACTTTGCCTTATCAGTAATTCACAAATGGCAGACAAGCTGAGAGGATCTCATGCTGTGAAAACAGACATCAGTGCTAAAGCCCCTCCATCACAGCAAAGGGCATTTTGTCTTCCAGGCATACGGCATACGCAACCTGCGCACACACACACAGACGCACTTACAGGCCCATGCATATTCATGCATTCACCTCAGCTTGACATGAGACATGTGTGCTGACTGAAGAACAAGGTATCGTCACACACATTTATACTATAAATGTGTGTGATGAAACCAACAAGGAAATTAATTGTGCATATTTTAATCAGGTAATAGGAGTGGATCAACAGATGATATGCATAGGCATTTAAGATCAGTTATGATGTATGTCAGTATAGCAATGAATGCTGAATTCCAGCACCCATTATTAGAGGCCAACTCTGATCGGATGATGAAGAAAATGGATCCCTAGTTTCATTTTAAATGACCTGTGGTTATACAACCTTGTGGATAAGAAGCAGACAAAATGTTCACTTCACATCGGAATACTCAGAAAAAGAAGGACAGGGTGCAGTGTTAACTCAACAGGTGCCTGCATCCTCTGAGAATGGTGTGATGTTACTCCTAAAAATACCAATGTTTTGCAGACAGAGAGAAGAGGGTAGCACAGTGTAAGAAAAGTAATATATTTTTATTTATAAAAACTGTCCTTGGAGTGCATTAGACATGAAAACTTGTTGAAGTTTTTTTATGAATGTGTAGCCATCTGCTCAGGCTAAAGTCCATCATGAGCCAAGACGAGGCCGATCAGAAGGAGAATGCAATGAAGGAGCTCTCAAGAAAGCGACCTTCAAGAAAGTGCAACATGGAGGAGGCTGTGCGAGAAAATGTTTTCCTTCATGGTGCCAGTGGAGACTGACTTCCACTGATAAATAACTTCATAACTGCAGTTTCCCTATGAGATCCATAACATCTGTAATCAGCAGCAAAACAGAAGCAGACAGCATGAGCTTTGAAAATGAACACAGCACTGAAATGACCACTGCTGCCAACACTTTCAGGAAGCTATTTTCTGGGAGATTATAAAACCCAGAGGTGACAGTAAATGTCAGTATCAGCTCAGTATTACTGTGTGCAGTTTGTGTCATTATCAAGATTAAATAAGCAAACAGATGATGTGACAATGCCATTTGTAGTGTGATATTGTGGTAGAAATTCATTGGCATGTCATCTCACCACACTCTGTGAAAATTACATATCATTTATCAGCCACTGCATTAGGGTTTATTTCAATATACTCAATGGAAAAAAATGTAAGCTAATTACTAGATTACTCAATTTGTTCCAAAATGGAATTTCAATATTGATTAGTGTTGCATTCACGTGGAGATATTGATAACAAAGGCCATTAATTTCACATGAGTGAATAAACAATTGGGAGATGAGGATAAGGAAATGGATGGAGTGGAGAGCAGCTTGCAGTGTGGCATCACGTTAAATGTTTTCTTTCTGATTTCATATTAAATGGAACAAATGATAATTCACCACATGTCTCATGTGTATATGTCGGGCAAATGCAGCTCTGCTGTACACATCATGTTCACAAATGTTCACTAAAAGGCATTTGCTGAAAACCTCAGTGGTGGAAAACATTTATGGAATAAATTCAGAATATTATACAGAGATATGACTTTGCAATATTAAAGTAAGTTCACAGGTTGGCACATCAATCCAATGCAAATGGAATAAGAGAACAAAAAAAATGAGTGAAGTAAGGTGGGGACTTTTCTGACGCACAGGAATACCTTTGTCAGGAACCATATTCACTTTAAACTTAATATCCTCACAAGTGCTTAAGTAGGCTGTTACTTGACAAGGTCAAACTATATGCAATGCAACAGGTACTGGAAAAGTATTTCTGTCACTATGGCAATAAAAAGAAGATGGTGTAAGACTACAGTTTTTCTCTATCAAGACTAAATTAATATGATAATTGCAGCTGTACTATAAGTGGAGCTCATACACCGACTGGAAGCTTTTCATATTATGAAGGCGTGAATGAGAGGTCTGGTGTACACACATTCATCCCATGTTGGATACGTGCATATGTAACTGCTGTCAGGGGATAATCTCTGGCTGTCAGCATTAGCGGATATTCCACTGTGTAATTTATGCACTTAGCATAGAATTACACAGAATTACATGATTAGCAAATTAAGCTGGAGCTTGTTTCCTCTGTTTATACTGAACACCAGCACATAGTTAGCACTACCTTACAACTAGGCTAAGTTAGTGAAACATGTCAGAGTGTTTGAGGCCAGGCTCAGGGCAATAGAATAACAGTTACCCTGATTTTTCAGTAGGCTGTGCTCTCAATGGCCTACATTAATCATCACAAACACAACAAAACAATAAAATACCTTTCCTCCCTTTCTTGGCGCCCACAGCTCCACTGTTACATACTGTTGCACCCACTATGACTAATTGCCCAACATGAAGAAGTGAGGTAAATTTAAGTCATTAATATAAACTAAAATGAAAGCGTACAGAAACTCAGAAGGTTACATGACATACGACACCAATTTCAGAGATAGCATCACGCTGCACAGCTCTAAGACCTCTGCACTGAGTCACACGTAACTGTACAACTAATTAGCAGGCATGAAGAATTTGGCTATGTTCCTGTTTCTGCTCATCTTTCCCGATAATATTGTGGTAAAAATGACATTTTGTCTGACTTGATTGGCCCTAATTAACCAACAGCACGTTTTCACAGGACAGAGATTTGCAGATGTAGAAGCATGTGTCAGGCCTGACCCTGCAAACCCCAACACACCCACTCAGGCGTCTTCAAACCCTTAACCTTGTTGCCATGGTGGGGAAAGAGGGAAAAAAAACAAAAAAACAAAATGTCACCATCTGTTGAGTCTTTGGACAGGATCTGATGTGACACACATGCGCGCAGTTACATTTCAGTGAACTGAAAGAGTAGCAGACGATCCCTTTGTGCAGATAAACACACAAAGGGATGGGAAACACATGCAGATGTGTATGCACCTATACATCTGCATAAATCTGCTTCTTAGTATATTTGTGTGTGAGGTGGGGGGTCGTCCAATATGGAGTTGGAAAGAAGCCGTGTAGTATTGTGGTGGGCCTAGAGGGAATTTGGGCGTCATTGTGAAATAGAGAATCACAGACCAAGGAAGAGGGTGATCCGCTTTCCTCCGTAGCATATCCCTGCCAAGAGATCAGCTTACACCAGCATTTCTTTTTTTCTTTCCCTCAAGATAACACAGATGTATGGTATGGAGGCAGCGGCATAGACAGAATACTTGGATGGAAACTCAGTAGGCTAAGTATTCTTCTGTGAATTGTGTTACACAAACTTTGAAAAGCTTACAAAAACCCTGCTAGTATTCCTTTTAGACATTAGAGATGAAATGCGTTTGTCATATAAATAACAATGATACGACAAGTGACCCAAAGAAGTTGTACCTCATTAAGAGCATGAATTGATACCTGATGGGATAAACAGGGACGGTGGCACATCAACCTACCCCCCACCCCCGCTGCAAAACCTGATCTTGAATTTGATTTGGGACTCCAATATTGGAGAATACAGTAGGACTGCTTCAAAAGAAAAGCTAAGTCATCTGAATGGGATATAGATGGCTTTAAAGAAGCTTTTAAATTCCAAAACGTATTGATTGGGCAGTGATTTGGCTTCGTGGAGAGATATTCATTAATGTAAAAATGACAATATGTCAAACAAAGTAATAGTATACTTAATATAATTGCAGCCTTGGGACAAAGGATAAACGAGACACACAAACAAAAAAACTAATTTATTGTGTGTCTCTCCAGGGTAACAGCTCGGGGAAAAATGGAGTGAAAAGGACAAGATTATATATGTGTGAGTCTCTGTGTTTGACAGGTAATGTATACTCCAGCGGACCACATATATTTGACAGTGTGCCTTCCTGGGTATGTGCATGTATGACAGTGTGTGAACTGATGGAAAAAAAAAAAATCATCCATCAGGCCGGCTTGTTTTGCTACAAATATCTATGAATAAAGGACAACTGTTTATGCTAACGGACTATGCGTTGGCTGTGTGTGCACATGTGTATGCATGTGTACGATTGTGAATGTAAATCAAGACAACAGAGGGAGGACAGTGTTTCAGACAACTGTATTCACATGCCGCAACACACACACATGCACATATACACACAATCAGTCCTGAGGATAGGAAGAATATTTAAAACGGACATATCCTCTGTCCGCCTGCATGCGCCAATTACATGAATATATGAATAATAAATGCAGTGACATGTGAGCATGATGCGAGAGAAAGCCCATGCCTGTGCAGACAGCAGATATAAACGTGAATCGTGGTTTGCTAAGCTTTGACAGCTTTTTTTTTTTTTTTTTCATTGACAACGTGGCTGAAGTGGCGGAATAACTTGTTTGTGCTCAGACTAATAAGAAGCCCATAAAACACTAACTAACTAATTTGGATCAGTGATTCAAAACAGAATATGATTCTTAACTATCCAGCTAAGAAGCAGTCAAACTTTGTTAATGTTTTCTCCCTGCATGAATCTATTTGTGTGTGTGTGTGTGTGTGTGCGCGTGTGTGTGGAGGAGGTGGTTGCTGTTATCTCCCAATCTTTTCTCTTTATGTAACATCTCTTCCCTCTCTAGCTGCAGTAGATCAGGCGCTCCCTCTCTCTTTGAAGTGTTTCCAAGCAGGGTATTTATTTCATTATCTCCCCTCTCTCTCTATTTCCTCTCCTTGTTTTCCAGGCTCGGTATCAAGGGGAAGACAAGAGTCAAGGCAGGGAAAGCTGACGCTGCAGGTACAGGCCTACAGTTTTTTTACACATCTTTATGTGAGCGGTAGATGTGCTCATGAGGATGGAATAGAGAATCATGAAAGGGAGGACATACGGGGGTTCCTGCAGAAAAAAAAAGGAAAGAAGAAGCTCGTTACGACCCAGTTAGCTTTTATTGTTAGGCGACCTCTAGGGGGAAGAAGTCAGGTGATGTAGAGGAGGAGCGGGAGGAGGTGCAGGGTGCAGGCGAGCACTGTTCATTTCGAAACTGATAGTCAACATTGTTTCTTATTTACAGAAGCTTTCCTCAACCGTACCAGATTTATTATTGTAACCATGACAACCAAGCTCATCTAACCACCATCCTTTCCTAAACCTAAAAAAGCAGTCTTTGTGTCTGAGCTGAACCAAACCAAGACCACTCCACAACCGCAACTGCATATTTATGATGGTTACCATGACGATGAAGTACTGGAATGCTTTTCACTGGTTCGATCCTATGGGTTGTATCACAGCCCATAGGTTGTTTTGGTTGGAGAAGACTTTTTTTTTTTTTTTAAAGGTTGCAGATTTCACTGCTTGTCATTAGTTTTTATTTTATTATTTTCATTTCAAATAAGCACACGAATAGGAATTACTTTATTAATCCCCAAAGGGAAACTCATTTGTCTGTCAGCTCATCACCATTTGCAGAGGAATTAAAAAGCCTGATGGCTGAAGGTACAAAGGAGCTATGTTTCTCCGTCCTGCAGCGAAGAGAGAGGAGTCGTCCACTACCGCTGTTTTCTTGGTCCATCAAGGTGTTTTGAAGTGGATGATCTGAGTTGTTCAGAATGGCCTCCACCATCCTCAGTGAGCATCTCTCCACCATATCCCCCAGTGAATCCATCATATCAGGGAAACATGATTGAAGTCTCCAGATATTATTAAAAGTGCCTCAGGATGTTTCCTAACAACGACTTTATGGAGAACTTCAGATGGATCTTCAGCAGTAGCCATTGGGTGGGATGTACACAAGTGTTATGATTTGAAAAAGGCGTCTACTCTCTGAGTCTTCACCAGTATCTCCAGCTCTTCATTACTCTTGTTGTTTCCCATGATGACTGGCGGCAGAAAGGACCGATAGTACATCTTCACTTCCAAGCCTTCATCTTTGCACCAACAGCACAGCAACCATGAAAACACCTCTTCATCTCAGCTGGAACAGGACCAGGGTGGCATCCTCCAGGTCTGCCCCGTTTAAATAAAATGTATTATTATTATTACTATTATCAAAACACATCAAAAATAAAGCAAAGGTTGAGTAAAAACTCAGAGCTACCAGACTTTGCTGCTACCAGTTGAAGAGCATGTTCTGGAAAAAACTCAAATGGTGGAGTATCCATCATATTGGCAAGAAAAACACAGAGACCTTGAAGGGAACATCAATCCCCCCTGCACATGCATGTGCACATGCACGTGTGTGGATGTGACCTTTCTCCCTGTGTCTGTTTGACACATGTCACACCTCAAGCGAGGTTCAGAGGTTAAAGTTGACAGCGTCCACAGTGAAGCTGCACCACCTACAGGGTCACAGATGAGATCTGACCTTTCACACGTGGCTATTGACCAAGAGCAAGCTGGGTGTCTGGATGATGCAGTGCTGCAGTTTGACTTTGGTGTCCGGGAACTACACTGCACATTGGTCACAGACTGGGCTTTAAAACACAGCCTGGATAAAGTCATAAGCTGCGCTTGAGAAAACAGAAGCAATACAGTAGGAGAGAAGTGTGTGTGTAGCACTTTTGATTTAAATTACATAAGTGCTAATTATTTTTGATGTTCCACTGAGTAACATTTTTTTCAAAGTGAGGAGTGCTCTTCCACTTTGTCCATGATGACAGAAAAAGCAGAAAACAGTGACCACTGAAGTAAATTACAAAGTGTTTGAGCGACACTGAAATGTACAAGATTGGTAATTATAAGTAAAATGTCGAGGTAATTGTCCAGTGACAGTTAGTTTAATTGCTGTTTATATCTTATTGCCGTGAGACAGGTGTTTTTTTTTCCCAAAGAAAAATCAGTGAACCTTGTTTTTCAACCTTGGCTGTGTAATGAAGAGTAGCTTTGCTGCTTTGCTTGGAAAATTGGAAAAGCTCTGCAGTTTTTCAGCGGATTAGTAAGTGCACCACACCACTAACACACAACGCTCTACTGGACATTGCCCACTAAACACTCCTCCACACAGTCATTTAGCAAAGCACTAACATTAAAGTTATTACATGCAAACATTACAGTGAGCCCTCAACCTCAGTAGCACATTCAAATGAACACTAACAAATCTATAGAGTTCTTGGAAGCTGATGCGTTGCTCTGCTGCAGTAATATTAGAACAAGGCAAATAATGCAATACACAACAGTGCTGGCCATGTACATATTTGGCTCTCTGCTGATAACTTCCAATAAACCAGAAAAAGAGATTGCACAACTAAGTGTGATAGTAGAGGATGCTGGACGGCTCAAAAACAGAATTTGCCAAACAGATTCTAATTCAAGGACTATCACGAACAAATAAGAATGACAGCCAGTGGTCTTGTTAGAAATACAAATGGCTAATTTGAAAGCTTAAACTGTTTTGTTTTTGTAAATTCCTGTTTCCAGTCTTGACTGTCTCTCGTTCTAAAGACATAAGCACAGTACTACACACAAGGTCGTACCTGAAAAATGCATAGTTGTAAGGCTAGTTTAAAAATTACCAGTCTGTAAGCATTATTTTGAATTTATTCTTAGCTCTACTTCACAGCAGATACATTTGTGTGAATGAGTCCATCAAATTAGAAATACTGCATTACTGTCTGGTATACACAGAGACATGTACTTAGGGGTACAGAGGCATGACTTTAGCTTTAATCCTTGTGCCAGAACAGATGGAAACACTGTCTCTTGTGGGAGGCAGTAATAAAAAAAAAAAGCTTTAATTTCAGTCTCTTCGCTGCTTTCTGCAGCTGTAAATAAAACTGCGGTGTATGATTGGCCGGATCATTACAGATATGAGGCCAGGAGCTGTCATGCTGGTCTAAAGGAGTTACTTAAATAAAATAAGATCAAGTACTTTTAGGCGCACCCGCATGCCCAAATTTAATTCCCTATCTTCAAGGTTTCAATTTTGAGCGTGGTTGGGACTAGAATAGATCCACTTAAGAGGCCTGACAGTGTGATGTAAATGAGGGCCCATTAAAATATATGGGAATTTGACATATCATGGCTGTCAGGCAAAAATCTTGTTATTGCAATTTTGGTTTTCATGTCTTGACTTTTACTGAGAGATTCAGAGCTCTTCCGCAGGTTGAGGAAATAGCCTTTGGGTTTAACACACCTTTTCAAGACTAATTAATAAAATGAAGGCTTTATTTTTTAGCTGGCATTTTGGGGTTGTAAAGCCTTTATCCACAGCGAATGATATGCAAAACCTTTCTAAATAAGGAAAAAACTGGTATATGTCTGGAGCCATATATAGAATGTGGGTTACACTGTCGATTATGCCTGCACATGCCATTTACACTTTTCCATCCACATCTGTTTCACCAAATCTGACTCTCTCATTGTCATGCTTATGCCACCTCTCCCCTCACCTCAACTTTTATTCATTTTTACCTTGCCTCTCCCCATCGTCCTCTCAAAATTTGACAGCTGCCTTAAGGAAAAGGGGAGGAAAAAATTCTTCCCTTGTCTCCCTCCAGGGTAGGGCTGAGTATACCTCTTCTTTATTTATCCAGACCTGTCGTTCACACTGGGATATATTTCTTTTCTGCTTTGCTTCCTCTCCTCACCTCATGCACTGAAAGATATATAGAGAGAACCATGGAAAAAGTGATTGAGTGCACTAAATAAATGGGAAAAACACAAATGGTCAAATTTGGTATTAACGATCACTTGAAATGACACCTGAAGGAAACACAGCAGTCATAGTTCTGTAACTGGAAGGACTATATGGCACAATAGAAGCTATACTAGTGCAATACACACACACACATGCACTCACTACTGCATGACAAACTCCTGAACATGAAATCTGCCTCGGTATTGTCGGGAAGTCTGGCACCAGTTCCTTATTGTTACTGTGGTGTCAGAAAGCATGACCTCTACTGGGAGACATGGGTGGGTGCTTGTGTTGGGTGGAAAGATGAAACATGTCACCTTTTGTCAAAGCTGACACCATTTTGTGTTTGTCCTTCAGTTATTTCAAAAATCTCTAGCCTCATCACACATCATTATGACATGAAAAAAGAAACAACTGGAGAGAGGAAAGAGAAACTGATACGGTGGTGCACGTGATAGAGAATGTACTTCGGTAGAGGATTGCAAACATCAGAATGCTAACATGCTCACAATCGCAGTGCTAGTATGCCAATGTTAAGCAGGTAACATAACATGTTCACCATCTTGTGGATGTTAGCATGCATACATCCTCTGGGAACCATGAATTTCTTCACTTATTTCATTATGATCCGTCTGGAAGATACTAAGATATTTTACTGGATAACTTAGAGCTTTGGGTACTGCAGGAAAACTTGAAGAATCACCAATTCACTGAAATTCATTGTGTGTGAATGTGAATTCAAATATGGTACAAAAACATCAGGAAGATTTTTGAGATGTTTTTGTGGAGAACTGTTAGCTCTGGGCTGCTGTAAACACTGCAGAAAAGTTGAGGGCTCACTAAAGTCATTGGAGATTCATCTTCTGGGGACCATGGGCTCTGATACAGAATCTCATTGCAATGTTGAGAAATTTCATTCTGGACTAAAGTGTGTGTGGTGTGTGGTGTGTGTGTGTGTGTGTGTGTGTGTGTGTGTG
>OMNW01010097.1:0-13529 GCA_900303245.1 Selene dorsalis
ATGTTGGATTTTTGCTTTAAGCAGGTGACATATTGAATATGAAAAGGTCAAAATCATTTGTTTCCATGCTCAAGTAGCCTATAACTAGCTACAATACCCAATTAAGTATGAAGCCCCCCAAGAGACCTCATCTCAGTACATACATGTCTGTGGCAGTCATGACATGAATAAAGAAAAAGAATTAGATTATATACAAGAACCAGGCAATACATATAACTGGTGCCTAATCAAAGTGGAATATTAAATCACAGTCACAGAAAGAGGCTTTTGAAGTAAAAGCAACCCTGTAGCAACGTATATTAAATGTAAAGTTATGAGAGTTGAGTTGCTCTGGTGTTTGTGTGTCTGTGTGATTTAACTGCTGTATCCTATCAAAGTACAATGGACCAAAACTCGCCGGAAGCAAAGTCCCACCAGCCCCCATTCACAAATCCACCAATTCTAAGTGTATCTGATCTCCAGGAAAATTACATGACTTTTACATAACGGCAAGAGGTTTAAGTTTGTTGACACAGCCTTCTGGTGGTTTCGGCATAGGTGTTAAAATGAATTACGCGCGTGCAATGTCGTCTTTCAACCATATGTAGCCTGGCACACATCAGTCGCACCCGCCCCTGGCAGATGTAACGTTATTTGCACTGGAGATGGACAGCGAATAATTCATAAATGTCATTTATGAAAGTTATAAGTCTGTTCGTGTATGAGCGCCACGTTCTTCTGTATGTATGCCGAACTATGCAGGTGTTGCTAATGATACGGAAATGAGTTGCATCTCAAAGGCAGCTAAGCAATAAGTAGTGTTTTTAAGTAGCAGAAGCTAAATAGTCGTTTTTCAAAAGGCAGTCTTGGGTATTAGAAAGATGCAACCGCTTCAACACAGAGACTCACAAGGGGATTGGACACACAAACAGATATGTGATACAAGTTGATTCAAATAGCTGAATGTAAATGCACAGGTTTACTTGCCGAAGTTGGAACCAAAAGGCAGGCGGGTCGCTCGATCAGCTCAGGTTGCTGTTTCCCGGTCACATTCATTTCCCATAAAACCGCTTTCCTCCGTCCGCTGACTTCGACGAGAGTTTCTCAAGTCATTTATCCAGCAATTGAATGCAACTGTTATTCACCGGCGCCCCGTTCAACGACACAGTCAGACGGAGAAAGCATGCCTGTGTGCGCGCTTTTGTTTTAAAAAAGCTGCGTGTATCCTGCAATTACAACAATTTGTTTTTTTTGTTTTGGCCTACTGGAGAGACAAATTAGTCCCAGCGATCGTTGCTTATTTCCCCGGCTCAGCCCCAAACTGTCAGCGCCACAGCGGCTCGTCTTGCTGCTGCTCGCTGCTGCTGCTGCTGCTGCTGCTCATCAGTCTGCATGTCTCTCCACCTGCTGCCTGTCCTCCCATTAACCATCCCTGCGTCAAACCACAGGACATTAACCCATTCACTGATATGCAAATTCTGGGCGCATAATGGCGTTTAATCAACATAAATCGGTGGCATGTGTCTTGTGTGTGTATGTGTGTGTGTGCGTGTGTGTGTGTGTGTTAATTAGTGCCAGCAGGAGCATTGTGAGTGGTGGGGGTAAAATTGCAATCAGTAAAATTAGTGTTGCATCACCAAAATACGAAACAACAACATGGGAATTGGTGGATAAAGCTGACTAGACCTCAGCCTTTGTCCAGGTTGAGCTTTTGCCAGCTTTCCCTGAGCATGTTAAATCTTAATGGGTGCTGGCACACATTAGTTTCTGTGGACACTTGGGAACACTTAAAGGTATGGCTTTAGGGGAGTGGGCCTTGCTTATTTTTTTTCTGGTGGAGGGGAGATGGGTCAGAGATGATTTTTTTTTTCTTTTGAGCCAGTCTTACCATCGACTCCTTATCACTGGCCTGAGGGAACCAGTGCTGCTGTCTGACTCCCACAACCTTCACATTTAACTTTAGATTTTAGATGTCTCCTATAGAAAAGTTCATATGGCACTTCTTCACATTACCACCACTCTATCAGGAATAAAAGGAGTCGCAGATAGAGACTAAGTGCACACTGTCCCTGGGAGATGATTTCACTTCACTGTATGACTACAACTCTATAATTAATGACTCTTCCTTTGTATTTTTTCATGTTAAGGATTAGAGGTTTATTATCTGGCAAGGTTACAATAACCACAGCTATAGTGCTCTATATCACAGAAAAGCACTATCATCAGAGAGAGAGTATGAAAAGGTGTTATCAGAGGGCTGGAAGAGGTGTGATTGTTACAGAACCTACTTTAGCTTCACACTTCAATGACAGACATCCACTCCTGGAATTATAGTTTTCCTGCAAAATCTGAGGAGATGATGTTCTAGCACTGGTTATAGATTTCAGTTCTCAAATTCTCCCCTCAACCTTTTGTTGGCTAGTTCAAATTGAGTGTGCATCCTTGGGGTTTTTACCATTTTATATACAGACTGTGGTTTTTACTGAAATATTTCTAGCTGCAAAGGTGTAACTGTTAAGAGAGGGGACAAAAGCTTCAGTCTTCGACAGAAAGCTCAAGAGTCAGAGGTTTTTCTTTTGTTTTTTTTTTGGGCCAGCTATAGGAAAAGTCCTTGTTGCTCCATACTGGCATCACTCACAAGCCATTGCAGATGTTCATAGTAAGAACATGCAGGGTTATGGATCTAGAATCCTGTTTCTTAGCTCTGCAAGACGCTGCCGTCCACCTGACGGCATGGTATTTGCTCTGGCAGCTATAAAACCACAAATAAAGCAGTTAATCTTTCAAATACACCTAATGGCAAAGAAAACTCAGGTATTGATTAATGCTTACAATACAGTAATGCTTTTACTACGCTCTTTGTATGCTAAGGCTCGTTTTGTAGAAACACTGATAATACCACTGATGCAGTGTCAAGGCTCAGTGCTTTACAGCTGAAGAAACAGATTGAGGCAGCTCTGTTAAAACACCTACTGTCTCTCTCCACAAAAAAAAGCAAAAACAACAACTAAGCTCCACAAATCACTGAGACAAAGTGTACCATGGAGACCTCAAAGACAGCACAAATCGGCCCATGATTTTGTTTTCTACAGGATCATTAAAAATGGCTCTGCGAGTGGTGCCAGTAGTCATTTGAATGCATTAAGTTTGGTTGCTTCTTTGACCCAGTGATTTTGTTTTGTTCCCAATGACCTGGCCATTTTCTGCTTGAATTAAGGACTTTAGGACAAAAATAATGGCAGCTTTATTCTCAAGAACAAGAAGATACAAGGTCACAAATGTTTATGTTGGCTTTCATCACAACACGTTAAGATAAACAGCCAGCAGCTAAAGACGGGACACAGATCCCTCCATCCATAAAGGTAACAAAACCCACGCAGCAGCCAAAATTAGAACGGAGAATCGGACAGCTTAGATTAGCACAACAAACAGTGGAAGTATCCGGAGTAGATAAATGAGCTTACTTTTCAAATATAACAAAATTTGCATCATTTTGCAGTGAAACCCCGTTCAACATTTTAGCACTTCAAGATGCACTAGTTCAACAAACCAGGTTAATTAATGAGGTGCTGAGAGGTGGATTATGTCAACTTTGGACAGAGCTGGGTTAGCTGCTTAAGTTTTCAGTCTTTGTGCTGCTGTAAGCCAAGCTGACTGACAGCTGTAGCTTCATATTTAGCAAAAAGCTACAAGAGTGGTATTTATCTTTTAAATCTAGCTCTCATAAAGAGAATATATATTTTTGGCATTTTTTCTTGATAAAGTCGAGTTTTCTTATTTAGCTTCATTATTTTGAGTCAGGAGCCAATAAAAAAAATCATGGATGCTTGTGTAATGAGTTTACCGTTGAGAAATATCTAAGTAGCCTATATACCTAATCATAAATTTTGACGATCAAAGGACATATTAATCTTTTGTTTTGATTCCATTTTATGTTCATTTTCTTTTGTTCGCCATTGTTCTTTCTTTTTTTTCCCACGGACCTCCCATGAGCCGTGTCCCTAATAAAGACTGAATAAGATTGAATAATAAGCAGCCAGTCAAAGCCTGTTCTGTTTTCCTAATGCCAGGTTGTAGCTCAAGAGACGACAGGGGGTCACTGTAGCTTCCAGCCTACACTCAGTCCACCATGAGGGGATAAGGATGTAGTATGAGCCTGTGTGAGCCATCCTCCGCTGGATACAGTCCTCCACTAAAGCTCAGTCACTGCTGCTATAGCGGCTCAACCTCTCAACCAGCGTCGGCCAGTTTTTACACATTACCCCTGTGGATCTTCTTGTGCTTTGACTGATACTCTGGGATTTACATCTGCTCCTGTATGTGAGTTCAGTGTTGTAAAATCTGCAGCTCAAACCTTCATGAGGTGATGGCATGTCTGTGTTTCACCTCAGCCTTTCAGTAGAACTTACTGATATGAATTCAAAGTTGTAGAGAGATTCTCTCTTCATGAAGGGAAATGATATGTACGATGTAGCATCTGGTCTCACTGTTAAAAAAAAAAAAAGCAGTAGTCTTCCCTGTATCCGACCATCAATCACTTACTTTTAAAGCTCTGTCAGCCCCTCTCTCAGCCGTGAATGTATTGCTCTAGATCTCCCTCTTGCATCTTTAACTTCTGTGGGGCTTTGAAAACCTTTTGTCAAAGCTTCAAAGTGACTGTCTCTCTCTCTCATATTATGTCTAAAAATGTTCTGGTTTCTGGGGTTGTGTTTTACATATCATATCTTGTTTCTAACATATTTCTGGAATTGAAACTGAAAACGTTGACTTGCACTTTTCCCTCAACTCATTTGAAAATGATTGCCTGTGGAACAGTTCTTTGCAGAATTTGACCCTTTGACCTCTATTAGTCTCGGCGAACGAGCGTAATCATGCACATGTTCTCTTGTTGTTGTTTTTGTTTCCTCTAAATTGTGAAACAGGTGGTTGTGAGGCTGAACTGGGTACATCTCGCAGAAGCCAATTTTATTTTTAAGCTTTCAAACTTTTCCTCAAAAAGAATCAGGTATGAAGAACTTGCAATTCTGACAAATAAAGCATTTCTGAACTTTTCTGAGAAGTTTTTTTGAACAACAGCCAGAACAAGGGGCTGCATTGATTAGAGTTACTGTAAGTGATTTTAGCCTCTATTTCTCAGCGCAGCTATTGCATGGTTAAATTGGTTGCTTGACATTAAGGATGTTGCTGTAAATTGCTTCAGTTCTTGTGCTGTGTGAACCTTTTCTGTTCAAACTTTGAAAACTCATCAGACAACAGTAAGACTGTAGACAATAACAGGAGCCGGGTTCATTGAAGTTCACACATTCATGCATTTTCTTACAAGTGTGATTTTAACAATTTTATCAGAGCGTGGGCATCAGACAATTTTTTTTTCCCTGAAAATGCTTTGTAACACAACATTCAATCCTTGAAGTGAGTGAATCATCTTTCTCCACCAAGCCCAGTTGTTTACAGGCATAAGGTGCTTATAAATGCATGAGTAAATCATCATTTCAGTCCAGATTTCACAAGAGCACGCTGGAGTCGCTACAGTTGTACTTAAGTAAAGAGGTAAATGCCAACATTTTCAAAAGGTTCACACTGACAGTGCTTATGTATTGATGCTTAGCAGGGATCATGCTCACCGTATTCATCACATTACCCTACTTACCATGTTTCTCTTGGTAGTTCAGTGTGTCAGCGTGTTATTTACTAATTAGTAAAAGAACAGTTAGTAAAGCTAATGGGAAATGTATTGGGCAAATACAATTTTGGCACTGTCTGACATTAACAGGAAAGGAGTACTCAGTAGGTGGTTGGTGCCCAGTAACACCATCTGTGATTTTAACAGTCTTTCCAAATTCTCATTAACTTTAATGCTAAGCTAACTAAGTAATTGTGCAGAAGTGAGATGGATACCCCAGCTGCTGCACACTTTCACACCAAAGGCAAAATGCAGAGTTTTTCAAAACTGGTCTGATTTTCTCATCGGTTAATGCAACAGAAATCTGTGATTTACTGTAGGCCTGTGTGAACAGTTAAAAAAAAAACAACTTACAATGAAATGGACCCAAACACCAAGTCACAACACAATTAAAGACATAGACAACTAACTAGACGCCTTTGCGAGCTCTTCTGTGATGTGTAGCTAGAACTTCATTAAAATTGTTTATCTACATCAGACAACAGCTAAATTTGGGAAAAGGTCAAATCTGAATCAAAGAAGCTGTCTGAGTGTGTTTACATTTAGTCTTTTGTGAAAAACTTTTATCCAAAGCAACTTACAAGTGAGGAACATCATGTGGCTTCAGTGCCATAGAAACATTAGTGTAAGTATTGAATGCTTTCTATTAAATAAATCCAAGGAGATTGTAATGAATAAGTGCAACAAATAATACAGTTGAAATGCTGGTTACTCATGTTGAACAACAGGGATTTAGGAAAGGGGGTACTCTCAGAACGAAAAAGTTTCAAGATATTCTTGAAGGTAGAGCAGGATAACCCTGCTCTGATCACATTCTGCAGTTTGTTCCACCATCAGGGAACCACAGATGAGAACAGTCTGGACTGAGTTTGTTTAGTGTGCAGAGACGTCATCGCCAGACGACATGCGGAGGAATGATTCAATTCAAATAGATGGGTACAGACCCAGAAGTTTCTCTGAAGGCAAGCCTCAAGGATTTGAATTTGATTCTGGAGGCCACAGGTATCCAGCGTAGGCCAGAGTAGTTGAGTAACTATGTCTTGGGGGGATTTAATCCTGATGCATCACTATGTTGATGATGAAACGCATTGGCCGGAATGACTAGACATTCAGTCTTAGAAAGGTTTAGCTGAAGCTTGTGTTCCTTCATCCATGAAGATAAATCAGACTGAGAGGCCAAGATCCACTTAGAGGCAGTGGGGTCGTTTGGTGAGCGGTATACGTGGGTGCTGTCAGCATAGTGGTGATATGTGAGGCCACTTGAGCAGACGAGTGGCCCCGAAAAGGAAGGGTCCCAATACCAAACCACAGTGGGGTGTGAACGGGTTAGCGACATTTTTCTTTTGTCATGACACAATGAAGGAGCACCTGTGGTAGATATCTGTTGTTACCATCTTTTTGAATCTAGAGTGAATGTGATTTGGTACGATCAAGCTACTTTTCAATGGTGCCTTTAAATATTAATTGTAAATGATCATATCATAGTAAATACTTTGACAGACAGAAACTTAGCAAATCACAGAAACACTGAATCATAGGTTATGGACTATAATGAAAATGAAGTTAAATCAAAATGGATAACAAAGCTGACATTAGTTGGTAGATGCTGCAGTTTTTCTGAACATTAAGTGAAGACTATCCAGCAGCAGATTACAGTAACGGCATTAATTAGTAAAGCATTATGTGGATTTTGGGTAAAATGATCTGCTTAAAAAGACAAACAGCCGTCTTAGAACAGTCCCATGTGTTATACAGTTTACTGCCCTGCCTGAAAACTTGAAACCTTTTTTGTCTCAGCTTCTGTTCTTCACACTCTTGTCTTTGTAGTTCAGTATATTTGAAGCTTGAGTTACAAATCAACTCCAACGTTTCCATTGTTCAGAGACGACTGTAACTCTCTAGCCTGTTTAAGTCAAATGCCTCTCCAACATCTGGCAGCTGACAGGGTTTTAACTGACGCTAACAGGAGAAATCATCTCTCCATTTCCCATCAGTTCTATTATTGATAGGTGTTTGACAGCACAGATGGATCGGGTGGCTTCCTGCTGAGCTAAAATGCAACTATGAACTCATGTTGCTCTCAGTTCACATCTGCCTTGGGATCTGTCTCATGTGTCATCCTCTCTCCGTCCTGTCTTTTCTTTTCTCCTTTCAATCTAAACTGTTCAATTACATGCACTTGCCTCACCAGCTCTAATAAGCTGATGAAATCCCTGAGCGGGAACTTCTGACAAGTAATAAACTAAACTTTAGACTAAAGGGTACAAGACCCTTCGCAATCAGGACACATACTGTTTGAATAATTGAAGAAAAAGCTTCCTCCATGGGTTTAATGTAATGAATGAATCCTTTGCTGTTCTCTGTGTGATCAATATTTTCTACATCTTTTGTCAAGAGCTATGTGCTGTCCAAATAAAATTATGACCTACAAATATAGTATTGTCTCGGGGATCCATCCCCATGATAAACGCTACTGTTATTCAGTGAAAGTAGAATGGAAATCAGTCACTGGTGGAGGAAATAAAACATTACGAAAAATGCATGTCTCCAAAAATAACAGTTCTATAATCACCCTGGCAATAACTTGTCAATACATTGCTACCAACGACCATGACTACATTTTTCTGTCAGTGCTACACAAAAATAGGCCATACAACAAATACATTTGAGACAAAATGACAGTTTTTTTTTTAATGAGTCCTATATTTAACTGTCATCTAGAAGCCGTGTTTGAGTAACAGCCTTTACAAATTGGTATCTCCACAATGGAGAGACTTGCAGCTTTATTTAAATACATTTCCAAAAGGGAGCTCGTACCGTACAGGAACAAACAGGCGGGACCTGGAATTGAGCTCTGTGGGACTTTTCATGGAGCTGTGTGCCTTTGAGAGATGAATTGTCTAACAGACAAAGGTCTATTAGAAAGATGGGATCTAAGACAGCTCAGTGCTGTGCCAGATACCCACCTTAGTGCTTAAGTGAGTCGATTAATATTTCATGATCAAATCTAAAATGCTGCACCGAGGTCTAAGAGAATTAAGACTGAGTAATATCCTGCCTGCATTCATTTTATTTCTTTTCTGTTAAACAGGGACAGTGCGTGTGCTCCAGGGTCGTCAGGAAATGTAAGGAGAATTTTTTCAAATTCTTTCAGAGCTAAATGTGAATTCTTCTTGACCTGCAGTCTGTACTTACTGCCATTATACGTGTTCTCAGAAAGATCCCATTTTCAAAGAAGCACTGTGTTCCTGCTCATTCAATATTGATTCTGGCCGATTCTGAAGACATTAGTCTGAACTCCCTGATTGAAGAGACACAATAAAGCCAACAGTATAGAATCAGAAGGAATAGCATCAGTATTGTTAATCAGGTATCTTGACGTCTCCTGCATTTTAAATCGCCTTTTTAAAAGTGATTAGCTCATACAGTCTGTGGATGAAACACCTCACATCCTTGTTTACATAAATCTGAATAATTGTGGGTCGCTGGGCAGCCTGTGAGAGAGAAGACATATCTGAAGTTCACATTGTGCCTAGAGAAATTTTCAACAAAAAAACAGCAGTCTGGATAAATTAATCAAAAACACAAGCTAGAAGGCTTGGGGAGGTTAAAGCCGCAGCTAATGCGTGAACGTGAAGTTAATGTTGGTTCATTTTATTAATGATGCTCATGAAAGAGCAGAACTTACTCTGTATATTGACATTTGTTTATGAAGAGTCATTTGCCTTCATAGCACCATGGCTGGAACTGGCTCTTTCTGGTTATAGTGCAAATCTGTTTTTTTTGTGTGTATGTGTGACTGCAGACTGGGGTTTGTTTGGGTGAACCCACAGCCTTTATCTCTCGCTGCCAGAGATAACTCTGACAAGTGCCACAGGTGAGTGCAGTCAGTGGTGTGGCATGCCTTCTTGCCCTGGAGGCATGTAATTCTCTGAAGGAACAGCTTGATTTGAAAGAGTCTGCCAGTCTGGGCGTACAGTCATACTGAATGATGGCATAGCAGGAAGTGATTGAGACAAATTGAATATCATTCTTGCCTTTAGATTTAGGCATCACCTCTACATTCAAGTTGTTAAAGACCTATGGCTTCACAGATAGGCCTTCGGTTCAGGACATATTGTGATATCTAGCAGACACAGAAGAGCATATGCATTAGGAATAATGTGTTGGAACATAGCAGCCTGCTATCAGCTAAAAGCAGCTGCTTGTTGCAGCTAGAAACAACACTGATAAGAGTAGTTAGTCTAAACCAAACACACCTAAGGCCAGTCGAACCAAAACCATGAGCTAAAAGACGCTACACTGCTCCACAGGGCGGAGCTCTGGGTGCAGTAATGTGATATTTTGGCCACTCGGGGGCGTGGGCAGTGCAACAATCAGTGCTGTGCTGTGTTATGACGAAAGCTGTGGCAAAGGTAGGATTCAGCAGACACAAAGGCAGTATTAGCATTCTCTTTGAATCGTGTTTTTGGCAGCCTGATGAATGGAAGACCAATATTCACTCTTCTTTTAGCTTTGATCGGATCTTCAATAAGCCCAGGGAGAATTATCTGCATCTTTAGCTGCTAAATGGTCCAAAGTGTTCACTGGCGAGACGGAAACTTTGTTAAGTCTATTGCTGTTGGAAGAGCACGGTGAGTTCATCATTATTTTTCTGAAAACAGTTACCTGCTGCTGACGCGAGGTCAGTTGAACCAAAACAGTAATTCCATCACGAGCCACTGTTCATGTGAAAATATTAATTGGAGCAGCTTTACACCTGCAATAACTGATTTTCATCACCTCATGCAGTCGATACGGTGAAGGAGGCAAAACGGGCAAAACGTGTTTGCAGCAGAAGGCAGTCGTTAAGAGGAGCGGGAACTGTCCTTGAGATTGCTGGTTCACTAGAAAAAACGTCTGATGAAATCAATTCTTTGCAAACATGTTCACAATAGTATGTGAAAAATTGATAACATGTCAGTGTTTGAAGCTTGTTTCCATATGCACAGCCTCCTTCACGTGGCCAAGACTTTGTTAAGTTAATGCAGCTTTAATTTGCGGGCCGTGTAGGCAAAAACAATGAGCTGGAAGATGCTAAAAGGCTTCATAGATGAATGGAAATGCAGAGTTGGGTGATCGCTTTGTCACTACAAGCAGCATCAGCTTTTCTCTCTCAGTCTTTTCATCCTTTGTTAACACGGAGGTAAGGACTAAACTGTCACATAGTTGAATCAAACCCCTGCTTCTTCTGCTCTCGTTTAGAAAAGACTGACGAGCAGCGACGGTCTGGCTGGTTGGCCCACACGGAGATCGAACTTGCTACCTTGGCATCGGTACAGAAGCACCATATTCAAGCAAGCGTACATAAAAGAGCCGCGGCAGACGGGGCAGATGTTCATGGCTGCCGGGTTCGGACGACACGGTGGTCAATGAGGTCACCACCAAGTGTGCAATGATGCCAATCTATTCCGTGTGGCAGCGTTTCAGTCGTCTAACCAGAGAATTACTGACCGAGCACTTGAAAAACACTGACCAGCGGTGTCTCCATTCAACTCTTCAAACACACCAATACACTAATTTATTAAACTGGGGTGAAGCTGATGAAGCGAAGCAAGTGCTGCAATCAAATCTCAGTCTGCTCATTTTGTATTAAGACAGGTTAGGCGCTGCGCATCATAAGAGCACTCCGCGGTATTCAACTGAATGAAGTTGAGCCTTTATTATCCCATGTGGGCACATTCGCTCCGTAGGGCAAGGTGTAGAAGACAGCTCTGGAGAGGTTTTAAGCACTTATAAACACATCTTTGCACATTTCTATCCATCAGTAAGCTAATGAGGACTTTCATAACTGGGTGATGATTTGAAAAAGATGTGAAACGCATTGTCCCATAAAAAGGTATTTTTTTGGAACGAGAATAAAAACCTGAATTCATTATCTTTGTTCATAGTTTTTACAGAAACATAATCAATGTTTCTTGTGTAGGTGTATTGTGGGTTGATCAATGCGGCGCAAAGTAGTGTTTTTGTTCCTGTTGATGAATTTAATACACAATAAACCTTTGTACTTTTACCCTCTTTATACATTTATTTGTTGTAATGAAGCCATACGACCTCCTCATCAAGCTTCAGTTCTCATTCTGATTTCAACTTTAAAGTGGTTAGACTTTGGAAATATATGTGTAAAAAAAGGAATGAAAAATGTTCAGAATCAGCGCAGGGGAAAATAAACCACGACTGTAGTTGTAAGTACTCTCCCTTTACTAACAGTTAACAAGTTTAAAATGGTTGCAAGTGGTTGGGCTTGTCAGATTGTGTCAGAAGGCATTTTAGCCAGTTTAGTTATCTTAGCATAAAGCCTGGAATAAAGCTAGGGCAAAAGCTAGCTGGTCCAACCCCACACGTAGAGCTCATCAACATGTTATTTCTGTATTGCTTCATTTTTATGGAGGTTATTGTGTTGTGGACTATTTCTTGGCTGATTGTCTGTAACCTGTAAGATTACAATTCAGTTTTTGAACAGTTCGAGTGAATGACCTGCATCATTTTGTCATAGTGGTCAGACTCCACAAATTTAAGCTTGAATTTGGTGCTGCTGACAGATTCTGGAGGTCACAGACAAAAGTCCCCCATCTGAGTCAAATCTGCTGTTGTTTGGCAAACATTTATGTGTGAAGTGTTGTAAGACATGAGGCTCAATGAACGACTCACATCTGAGTAGTTTAGGATGATGACAGTAATGTTGTGACATCACAAAGTTACAGGAGTCGTGGCAGCTAATTTTAAAGCTCGACCCATGAGTACAGGCTGTGCACATTTCTCTTAGGACTAAGGCTTCAGTACTTCCACAGTATCAATATAGACCCTTTATAATCAAAGATAATGGAAATCTGTCTTTATACAACAAGGGACCTTTAAAAGACCTTTTTGACCAGGTTGAAGACATTGTTAATGACATCCTGTCAGCTCAGGTTTTGTTCACTATCAGCCTTCTGCTAATGAAGACATTTTTTCCAACCTAAAATTGCATTAAGCAAACTATCAGGAGCTCAACTAGTATCTGGCTCACTTCAAAGCTTAAAACCCCTTAATGTTGCAAAAAGTCTGAATTCTGTAGATAAAATATTCAAATGTATTACAGCCTGTCCTTCAAGACTGTTTAAACCCTGCTCTCTCCCACAATATGATTACAGTTTCATCATGTTTGACAATCTGAACACACAACTAATGGGGACTGTCTCTGTTGTGAAGCTGGTCATGTAATGCTATGTGTCAGGTTTTTCCTGACTGGACAGCCCAGAGGTCAAGGAAGCCGTCCAGGAAGCTGTCTGAGCACAGTTTGATTCCAGGCCAGGAAGGACAGAGGGAAGCAACTTAAGATGTTCAACATCTCTGGCCACTTCATGACTTTTTAATGTTTTCTATTCTGTTTCTATTTTATAATTCAGTAGCAGGACAGTGTACTGTAGGGAGTTGATTTATCATTAAAGAGGAGTTCAGCATGTGGGCCGACTGGCTTTTGACTCCATCTACTGGTCACTCACTTTCCTGTCATGTTAATGTGTTTACTGAGGCTCAATGAGGTGAAAGAAATAGGAAGAATTACAGTGTAGAAATATGTTAAGTAGAAATCACTTCAAAGAATTGGGTGTGCACCAGCAGGCAGCAGAAAAAAAAATCAAAAATAATGTCCGGCCCAGGCGAGCGAGAGCGAAGACTTGAGAGTGCTCTCACACTGAGCTGTCTGGGTTTCCTCAGGTGACACTGCTGTAATCTCACAGCTAGACATCACAGAGGAAACCCGCAGTTCTCTTCCTTTCCACAGTGCCACGGCACCCGCCAACGCACCATCAAAAATGCAAAACCATAGCATGGAACCAAAAATGAA
>OMNW01010097.1:18827-28942 GCA_900303245.1 Selene dorsalis
AATAAAATAAATCACCGTCTCTGTATGTGAACAACATCATCAAATTTGAATGAATTATTTGAATTCAAAAATCGATCATCATCATCGTCACATAACTGCATCGATTCAGAATCGTCCCATTAAGAATCTGGATGCATCTTTGAAACGATTATTATGGGTACCCCTGTTGTATGCTCAAATGTTTTCATAAATTGTCAACCTTGACATAATGATGACTTTTATTTGGTTGCCTGTGAAGGCCATTATATTCTCTTTCCATGTGTGTTTGTATTAAGTTTGTCAGCAACATCAAAATTGATTGATCAGAATTAAACCCTGGAGTAGCAAAACACAACGATCGCAACTTCGGTAAAGGAAAACACTCCCACAGTCCTCCACTACTTCTCAGTGTAACCAGACTTGTTTTGAGTGACAGACCCCCCAGTGAAAGAAAATATAATATTGTGAATGTGTTTAAAAATGGTGGAAATCTGACAACTATAAATAAAAAGTGAGCAGTCAACTGAACATAATGATGCTGAGGTCATGTGAGTGAAGGGCAACAATTTACACCACATTACCTGACTAATGTGATCAAAGCCTTTAGTTTGGCAGATGGTTTATTGGCTTGATGCACTGTTACATTACTGTGTGGAGTACCTGTTAGAGAGGGTTCATCTGGATCCTGTACATGGATAGACTTGAAGTCCAGCTGCATTCTGGGAAGAGCAAAGATAGTCTCTGTTTCGTGGTTATAGCTGGAGGAGCTGCGGAAGCTGCTCAGCAGACTGGAGGTTTTGGCAGCCGCCCCGCTCTCTTGGTTGTTGGCTTCCACGTTCCTGAGCAAGTTCAGCTCTGAAGCAGGAGATAAGACGTGTCAAAACTCTTTTGAGTTTAAGGTCATGTTCACACTTCTCTGCTTCGTTAAATACTATCTGAACCTATTTTACATATAAGATAACAGGCTGCGGCGGCAGGGACACAAAGTAGCTCTTTTGGCAGAAAAAAAAAAATCCTGTGTGTCGCCTTTGAGTCAGAACTGTCTGAGGATAAGAAAAGTCCAAAGTGTGAAGTCAGGCATTTGCCCTCAGGTGAAAACTTATTAAGAACACCAGGAGAAAGCTAATGCTGTCCAACACAGAGGCTCTACAATAAATCCTACCTCTGATCATGCACTATCAGATGATGTCATGCTATAATGTAAAGGTGTTTAGAGCTTAGATAGAAGCTCAGCAGGTGCTATGAGTTGTATTGGAATAAGTATTGTGTACTGATGATATTAGGCCAGAGTATAAATACATAAAATATACATGATTTACAGTAAAACGACTGGTTACCTTCGTTTCTCATGGCAGTAACGTAGTTGAACCATTCTTTGACAGTAGCAACACCATGTGGGGGGTTTTCGTGCCGGCGGCGGGTTATTTTGGTGATTGTGGCCATTGGGCTTTCGAGTGCACCACATGGTTTTGTTACCATGGTATTATGGCCAAGATGAAAATCCAGTGTTTGAACAATGTAGGTAGAGTCATCTTTGGAGCCTGGATAGATCAAAAACATGTGACAATTTTCACCGTCAGTTCCTTTGCTGGGTGTTTTTCTGCTGAATATGTAATCTGAATAATGCCCCTAAAAACAATGCAAGCCTCTGAAATGAACATTTTGTTCTCACCATCCTCCCAGATCTTCTGAGCCTCTGTCCAGAAGGCAATGTTGGGCTCTTCCAGGTGGAACAGAGCCCATGATTTGGAGCGGAAGTTGGGCCCGTGGAAGCAGGCCAGGGTCATGTGATTGCCATGGAGGCTCATTGAACCGCCCAGCTGCACAGCGTCCTCAGGCAGAGGCATCTGGAAGAGGGAGATGTGGCAGCCAGCGATTACCTTCAGCACCCCGGGCCAGTGGCGGTGATGGGCCGCATCCATGTCTGCGTGACAGAGACGGTTCGGAGACACAAAATGAGAAGCAGGGAGGGTGCAGGCAGATAAATCAATTCTGACTGGAGTGTGAGGCATGTTGCTGAGACTAATAGGATCAGACTGTGTGTATTATATTGTTTTTATCCTCATAAAGTCTTCTATCTTTTTAAATCTATGCTGATGGGATTTTTTGTTTTTTAATCTCATGAGCATGTTTGATCGCTTTCAGCTTCTCAGCAACCTTTCAGCTGTTGAAAAAGTGGCATACAAATTAAACTTATTAGAATTACAAAATATTTCACTTCCTGCAACAATCGGGGCAGCTGAAGACGCTTGCTGTGCATACCCCATTACGCATTAAATATTTCACCCGACAGTATAGAAAGAGATGTGCTCACAAAGCTCAGCAGCTCCTTTCTCAGTGTTGATGACGGGAGTTTTAGGCGGCAGGTAGGGCCCGGGGCCCCAGGTGGAGAGGGCTCGCTTGCTGGTGTCGAATTGCTGAGTGAAAAACTCCTGCAGCTTCATGCCGATCTTGATGAGGTCTGGTGTGGTGGAGCGTGAAATGATCACCTGGAAAATGTCCCACTGCAAGTCCCCGTGGACAAAGATCTCACTGGAGGGAGAGGAGGGGGCAGAGGGAAGCGGAGGCGGAGGAGGACCAGGGAGCCAGATGAACGAGTAGATGGTTAAAATTGTAGGAGAAAGAGGAGGAAAAATAAAGCAGGGAGACATTATGTGGATGAGATAAAACTGCCATAAACACTACATCTAATCTGGTGTAATTCCCCCGTTCTGGCGTTCACACATAAACACAGGCACTTCAGTCCAGACAGCATTTTGTTACGCTGCCTGCCATGCATTGTGAATACCATTTGTCCGTTCCTCTTCATAAACTCTGATGTTCTACCGTGTTTGACTTGGTTTTTATTTTCAGTCTTAAACCTGTGATGTAATTCTAATGGAGGGATCACAGGCAGATTGAAACAGATGCAACACTTACGTTTATGACAATCCACTGAGTGACACATTAACATGTTTGCTAATATGCTAGAACATGCGTTTATAGTGTATAATAAACCTAAGTTGAGATCGCTTTGTACCTTTTTTCTGAGAGGCTTGTGTCAACAGTGCACAGGTTGACCTTCCATTCGTCCTGCAGCTGCAGGTCAGCGTTACTAAACACTCCCATCAGGATACTGGAGCCCATGTAGTCCACCCGTGCCTCTGTAGAGCCCATGGTGATCTGGATCTTATGACTGGGTTGCTGATTAGGGTGTTCAGAGATGTGGGCTGGAAAACAGACGGTGGGGGGTTAGGAAGTCCCCTATGCACTGAAATCTCAACAGAGTGGATGAGAGTGAAAAAAATGAACTAGAAGTACATACACTATCTATACCCAGATTTTTGCCAAAGATGGCAATACCATCACATTTACTGAAACAGCAAAAGCTCTTGTACTACACTGTTGTTTTTACATTATGTCTTTGAAAAATACTATGAGTGGAGGTTGCATAGAAAAATCAGGGTGAAAAAAGGCCAGTGTGTTCACATTCATGTCTTTCCTCATACAGAAATGAGTCCATTTTAGAATAAGGTGGTTGTTTTGTTTTAGCTTTTTTGCTTAAATTCTTTAAATTTAATCAACCTCATTGTGAAGCTTTAGCTTGTTTCAGTGGTAACGAGTCTAGCGACTGTCTTTGGCAAAAATACATTTTATTTTCAAAGATTTTCATTTAAAAGATTTTGCTTTACAAAAGACAGAAATATAAATATGTGTATATATGCTTTGTGATACCTTATTCAAAGACAAATGCAAAATATTAGTGTTAAAAGTGAGAGTAAAATGGGAAAAGGTTATTTAGTCACTGCTTTATCACAGTGTTGTGTAAGCAGCACTCTGCGCTGAACTCTGGCTCAGCTCCACATGCACAGTTTTTACTCTGTTAGAACAAGAGCTGCTAACGAGTTGCAGAAAAACACCAGATGTCTGAGAAGCTGATGCTTTGTTTACTTACAGACCATCTCCAGGGTGTTCACGTCTATATTGCCACCCACCACCCCACCCTTGGAGTCAAGTTTGGAGCGGCCGAGGCCAACAGACATGCTGATCTCTCGGTCCCGGTTGCTGCCGACAGACAGTCGGCCCTGGCTCTTCAGCCCACTGGTTGTCCAGCTGCAGGGGCAAACACAAACCGTGAACGCTCCTGAAACACTGCTGAATAATGTAGAGGTGCTCTCTGTCAAATATACATGACTCATTGCAAGGACATAAACACAGGTAACTTAAAAGGAAAAGATCAGACAGCCTCAAGAGTTGAGTGCCAATATGTCATTATGTATTTCAGCCAGTATGTCTATCTATGTGTTACTGTCAAACTTTGTTAATGTCTAAGTGCAGCTGTGTGGTTCATCCCTTTTCTTCTCTAAGACAAAGACTCCACCTGAGCGTAAATGATGTTTTGTTGGATGAATATTCTAAAGTCATAAATAATATAATTAGAGCTGAGGAGGCAGGAGAGGAGTGTGTTACTCAGAGACGCACATTTCCAGAATGGAAGATGTTTTTCTAAACTTTATGATGACAGAGCTCATAAAACAGTACTGCCTTAGTTATGAGGGTGTTGGGTTTGTCACTGATTCAGCAGGATTTTCTGCACTACCTGCCTAAACTGTGGACAAAAGTTTTAATGACTGTGCATTGTGTTGACCAGTCAAAAACAAGTGTAGAAAAGATGAATGGTACTCATAAGAGTGGCTGATAAATGGGAATAAGAGGTGAAATTTGAGATGTTGACTGGATGTTCAGCAGGATATAAAAGTCAAAATTGCAAGAGACGCTCCAGAGACATGTTGGTACAGTGCTGTAGAAATGTAAATGTAAATAAATGATGCTCGCAATGTTGAGCAGGGTTGCTCTGATTATAGACTTTTTCACTTGTGCCTCCTCTCCAGGCTGCCATACACACCAAAGCAGTGTTATTCTAGCCAGCGTAACTAGTTATATCTAGCGATCAATCTTTACGAAACGATCTTTCTTCTTTCATTTTCTGACTCATTTGCCAGACTTTCTATTTCCACATTCAAGTTTGAGGCCAATTTGAAGCAACGCTGAAAGGATTTAAATACAAAAACACTTCGGGTGGAAATAACACAGAAATCTCTGTACGTATAAATATTGGAATAATTTAAAAATGTATAAATATTTATCAACTATCACATCCTCTGTTCTGCGTTTACAGTATTTGTTTTTAGAAGGGATAAACTGGGCAAAGTAAGAGTTATGTCATATCATTTAATTTGCTAATGCTTTAAAAAAAAAAAAGAAAATACAATTTTCATTAATAACTTAGGACTCTGTATGTTCTGTAACATGCCATGTCAACAACCTGTTTGTGATTAAGGGGGGAGTATCTACATGAGGAAATCCTGAACCGGTGACTTACGTATTGTTTCCCATCACGTTGCTCATGTTCATCTGGACCGTGAGCTGTTTCAAGTTGATGGCAAACACCACCAGTGTCTCCCACGGTGCCCCTTGCTGACCTGCTGCTTTGCCGTTTTTACCAAAGGAAGGAGTGGATGTTTTCGTCACTGAATCTAGACAAAAATGAATAAAGAAAAGTCAGCTCGTGGTGTTTCATTTATTGATTTAGGACATCACTGTTTAAAGGCGCCATATTGGAGAAACTGAAATGTTGCTTTTTTTTTATTATTATTAAAATGCAGGTCTCCAGATGCTTCCAAAACTGTGCCTGTGCTGCACTGAAACAGTCACCATCCCAACAACACATCACAGTGCAGTCATTTTGTGGCTGAGCTAGCAGGCTACAGGAAAAATGTGGAGGAAATGCTGCTCCATCATTAGGAAGCCTATTAACACTGCACAGCCTTCCCGAGGAGAGCAATATTATACCAGCGGATGAAGGTTATTTTTTCTTTAAATGTTTAACATCTGTTCAACTCATTTCGGTGGCT
Organism: Selene dorsalis; assembly: GCA_900303245.1. Classification (NCBI taxonomy): domain Eukaryota; kingdom Metazoa; phylum Chordata; class Actinopteri; order Carangiformes; family Carangidae; genus Selene; species Selene dorsalis. The sequence continues at coordinate 24,701 of OMNW01010097.1, forward strand.
ATCTGCATTTACTGTTGACTTTCACCAAGCTACAATTATAGGCTATAATCCGTCACTTATGACTGGCCTTCCCGTGTGTCACAGTTTGCCAATCAGAACAGTTGCTCAGAGACTGACAAAAATCATTCTGTTTCTGATAGAAAAGAGAGGAATGTGAAAGAGTGGGTGTAACACTACAGGTTTAAAACCACAAATATATCAAATAAAACTTATTCAAAAACACAAGAAAAGTGTGAAACAGTGGAGCCAGAATTGTGATTCTGTACTAAGATCCACTCTGACTTTACCGCACAAGGTAATTTAGTAACTATGATGAGTGTTGCTAAGCACCTCTCCTAGGAGCTGAAGAATCAGAGACACTTCTGGTGCGCCCAGGTGCTGGAGATTTGAGGTGGCCCAGTGCGCCTGGAGACATGTTGCTCCCAGCGGAGTGCTCTGAAAACACATTGGGGGACTGAGGCATGTGCTGAGTCCCGGTGCTGCCATCCCATGTCCTCCAGTACGCTTTTCGGCTGGACTCCGGGGACAGATGCTGGGTGACGTTTTCGGCCGAGTCAGGGGTGGCAGGGCCAGAGGCTGAAACAAGGTAAAATTGGATAGATATAAGTAAAGGACAGCCTTGGAAATGTCAACATGGAGCAGAGGGGGGAAATGTTGTCTGAAGGAAGGTCAGGATGATAGAGTATTAAAAATGAACACTATATAAACCAGTAGAGGTTTGCAGACAGACAAAGGCTGCCATGGTAAAAAATAAAATAAAATAAAAAAAATCAAGAATTAGCTTGTTGTAAAAAAAACAACAACTTTTCCTCATCTCCTTTTTGTCAATATCTGCTATTTTACTTGACTTGTTAGAAAAGTTGCTGTACTACTTTCACAACAATGAACAGACAGAAAATAGTCACTTTGAAAAAAACAACAATGAACAATTTCAGAAAAAAAAGAAAAGGGGAGCATGGTTGGAAGCGTCAGAAAAGATTGAGCCGGATGCCACATAAAAACTAAAATGTACAACAATGGTCACACAATAGCAGGTTTTATTTTGACACAAACAGCAGAGTGGTATAAACATACCATACTTGCTGCTGCTGCTGCTACTGCAATACTCAACCAACCAACAGACAGAAAACAAAACCCACTGAGCAGTCACCTGGCAAGTTGATTGTCTGGTCTCCAAGGAAGAGGCGCCTGGCGATACTTCGGCGGTACCAGGCTCTGGGGAAGGCCAGGATCTCACTCAGTCGTCTCATGTCGTACTTGAAGGAAGCTGAGCCAATGTCACACACAGCTAGGAGTGGAGAAGATTGTGTTTGTTCATGTATGAGACAGTAGGTTTGAGCAGTGGTCGAAAAGTTTCTGAAGTTCCTGACAAGAAGCTGACTACACACCGACATCATCATCATTGTCTTGACTGATGCAACTCAACATCAGGTGAATTACCGACTTTTTATTTCCTATTGTTTCACTAATCCTCTACTGACACCTGATAACGGTTTTAAAGTGAAGCTTCAAACCTCAAACTGCAAAAAAGTTTTTAGTGCAACTCTGCTCTCATGAAAATGTAATAAAATAACTGAAATATACTCATTTAGTATTCCATTTTTTTCCCAGTGGTTTTGTCCAGTCCACTCACCTAAAATAAACTATATCTATGAATTTATATTTTCCTGTACATCCTGGTTTAGGAAGAAAATGAACCTTCCATAGACAGGAACAGGATCGAAGGATGACGTACCTGAGATATTGATGAGAGTAGTGTCCATTTTGCCACCTTTGGCAGGAATGAAGCTTTCAATGAATGTGGGGCCTCCGGTTCGCCTCATCCTGGACAGGCTGACCTTCACAAACTCCAAGTTGATGCTCAGAGAGTCTTTTCTTCCTGTGACGGAGGATGGCTCCTCGTCTACTGTACCTTCATGAAAAGCACAGATGATGTGATGATCATTCAAATTTAATCTTCATGTTCTTTTACGCATTAACAACTGGTGGGAGGAGGATACTGGATATTTTATAGTAGGCTGCCATAGTTATTCCCTTCTACACCAGAACTTGACACCTTAGTAAGAGGGCAAAAAGTCTCTAGTGGGAACATTAGACATTCTGTATCATTAGCACATGAGAGAATAACAGCAAGTTTTTCCTCTTTCCATACCTAATGGCCCTGAGCCTGGAGGCAGCCCTGTGACAGCAGATTTCTGCTTCCCGGCGCCGTAGGGGTGGAAGACGTAGAGGGAGAAGTCAGACATGCAGGCAGTGAAGCTGAGGCCCGAGGAATTACTTGGGGGGCCTGTGAGGTCGGACTGGCTGCTACTGTGACGGCTTCTGCCCAGAGGGCTCCCCAGCAACGGAGACGCTGCGGGGAGGCAGATGAGAGAGGATGAGGATAGACAGAGCAGTTACGTACAGGACGAATGAATTAACTAAAAATATGACTGTCAAAAACTGGAACGAGTCTGACTCCCATCAGTAACCTGGTTTTGACACAAATCGTCAAGAATGCAGCGCAGTTGGTTTATCATGTGCATATTAAAGATATACTGTAATATTGATGTGCAATCTTTTCCCTTTTGGTTTTAGAGCAAACTGTACACCTACTGTACTAAATTGACTGGACTAAATAAAAAATAAGATTTGAGACAAACTTGAGGGGGGAAAAAAAAGCAGAGCAGAACTTGTGTTGAGTGCAAAGACTGGAAAGCAAAGTAATGAATGCAAGAGAACAAGCTGTGAGTAACATTTAAATCACACAGGTCTCAGGCGCGGCGCTGAGTGGCTGCTCACAGATCAGCTCACACTGTGTGACAAACTGTAAAAGACTTCAAATGATTCAAAACTTTTGTTTGACTTTAATTTTTTTGCTCCTCACATACCACAGAAAACATTAGAGCACCATTACTTTGCTAGAAACAAAACAACAAGTCATTTAGAGACCTTTGCTGGGAGGTGGTTTGGGAGTGTGTTGCCCCGGTGGGGTGGAGGAGGGCGGGTGGGATCCGTCCGTGGGGTGGGCTCCCGTCGGCATCTCCAGTTCTCCACGGTTGGAGGAGAAGACCAGGTCTAATGAGGGTAGCTTGAGCATACACTCCACCCTGGACATGGGCAGGCAGCTGAAACGAATCTGAGAGGGCTGGAGACACAAATGATAACTGATGTTTTGGCTGGAAACAAACAGGGGCCGAAGTCATTAAATGAATATGCTGAAAAATAACAACTCCAAGAAAAACATCAAGTTGGTTATGAAAAGATTGAAGATGTTTACGACCTGCAAGAGTTCCATTTAAGTACAGATGTGAAAGTGTTATAGACTGTAATTTTAATGGAAAATAAACACTACATTGCACACATGGCTAGTAGATGTTTAAGAAATGATCTTCCCAACACAAAAGTTTAGCATTGACAAACAAAGCCACCAATACGGCTGCTTGGAAGATTTTTTTCAGTTGTGTGCTGTAAGAATTAGAGTCATTACCTGAACTCTGACATAGACAACTACATCCACAGGGAAGGAGGAGTAGGCTGAAGTGGAAGAGGAAACCAGGGAGGTGGTTGATTCTTCAAGCTGCTCCACTGTCTCGAACTGACCCATGTCCTCCTCCTGGGAAGCTACAGCTGATTGAGGAACACAAATACATAGATGGACACAATCCACAGAGAGTTTTCAATAAATGTCAGACAGGTGAATGTGTGTTAGAAGAGTAGTATCCTTGAAGGTCAGTGAGCGACACAAACTAACCTGCATAGCTCCTCTCCACAGGAGTGATAGGAATGGTCTCCAGTGCTTTTTCTAAGAAATCCAGCAGACATGGGCTGATGACCATCTCTTCTGGCAGGGTCTGGAGGGCCACCCAGGCATAAAGCTTAGCCGTCTTTACCCCTCCACTGCCTTTACCTTTGGCTGCAGAGACAAATGGGAGTTAAAGTCATCTGTAGTTCATTTCAGTAAACTTAAAATTAACTGGAATCATATTAACAGTCGAATCTTAAAACTGTCTGTGGTGTCTTTCCCTCTGTGGTTGCACATTAATATGCATGAGCCCATTTGATCAAAGGTGCCCTCTGGATTCATGCCTTAAAAAAAAAGATGAAATCACATGCATTTGATTCGGTGGGTCCACGTGTAGATGTAAATCATCAGATCGGAGAGAGGTGGCACTCGTGTTTTGGTGATTACAGGCGGTGCTAGGGCATGCAATTAAAAATGAGGGAATTCTCAGTACCTGATGGAATAGGTGGGGGCGGGGG
>OMNW01010098.1:9563-21660 GCA_900303245.1 Selene dorsalis
CACAGCAGATTTTGGTTGTTGAATTGCAGATGATTTGAAGCTGCCACAGTTAGTTACTGTGCAGCAGAGTAATAAGAAGACAAACATGATTCAGGGGCGTTCATGAACGCTGTAAATTCAGACTCTCTATATCACAGGTGTCAAACTGATTCCACAAAGGGCCGGTGTGGCTGCAGGTTTTTGTTCCAACCAACCAAGAGCACACAGTTTGACCAATCAACTGTCTGAAGACTGAGATCAGTTGATTAACTGAGTCAGGTCTGGTGTGCTGCTGCTTGGTTGGAAAGAAAACCTGCAGCCACACCGGCCCTTTGTGGAATCAGTTTGACATCCCTGCTCTAAGTACTTCCACACACACACCCCACTGTACACACACTGCTACCCTGTGGCCCCACAATGAGCACACACTAGGGGGCAGTGCATTCATTTCTGTCCACTAATGATCCCATAGTGCAGCACTGATGGCAGCTGGAACGACTTTCATTAAACTTTAAGAAATCAGTTTTTGTAATTCCCTGCACTGACGTCCATCACCACAGCTCTCAGTGTCGGAGCGGACTGTGGGCGAGGGTGTGCTGCTCAGACTCTAAATACTTCAGTAAGTGATTTCAGAATGGGACATGAGCCGGCCTTCACCGCATCCTTACTGTTTTTCCTTGTGATGGGGTTTGTCCTGTGAACGTGATTTCCCGTAGAGATCTGTGTACGAATCCTCACTAACAGAGTCCTGGAAGGATAAAATGAAGAGAGTATGAATTAAACCTGATTAGTAACAGTGGATTTTCTGTGAACCTCATCCTCTCCAATCTCCAGACTCTTGTTAGAGGGTCAGCACTCTCAGCATGACAGCTTTTCTCATCCTGCAATTTTAACTTTCAGAGTGGACCACTGGACCATAATAAATCTTATCCTTCTCTTGCAGATTCTTTCACGCTGTCGAATAAAATCACTTCTGAATCTGTACAATAACTTTAACTCTAACTTGTTCTGGGGGGGAAAAAACCCTTATTTCCTCCTCCACTGTATCCCCATGACTACTCTGCCTTTTCTTTGCTAACACAGAGGTCACGAGCACCATGAGCTGAGGCTCACACGATGCTCCCTGGTTTCTCTGTTCGGTAAAGATGTGTGATGTCTCGGGAGGGAAGGAGTTGACCTTATAACAGGAGCTGGGGCAAACCGCTACATCCTCAGCAGCAGTCTAGACACTGCCGGTGACTGCTGGTGCTGCACAACGGGCATGCTGAGCGTTATTGTGGTTACATGCAGCACTGTTCTTCTCAGGCTGCTCTCATGATAGAGCGCCGCAATTTGTGCTGAATATAGACTGTGACCTTTATTCCAGCAGGAGGGCGGATCTCCAGAACTGGAGGAGTGCTAAAATAACCTTAGCTAAGTAAATCTAGTTGTCTTGTCCTAACCATCCATAATCTACAGCAGTGACAGATCAAAAACTGTTTTAGGCTCCAAAACGTGTTGGGAATATAAATAATAATAAACCCTAAAGCTTGCACTAAAGAATAAAGTGCCATGCTGCCATGTCCTGTATATGCTTCTCCTGCTATGCTATGCTATAGTGTAAAATGTCACATTTGTAAAATGGAAACAGACTGACTGAATAAATGACGCTGTATATGATATAACATATAAGTTTCCACTGGAGAGATGAAAATACTCTAATTGTGTGGATGAGTGGCTGTAACCTTCCTCAGACTGATGAAACAAACAAATAGCATCCTGAAGACTAACCAAAGTGTTGTTGATCAGCTCAGCGTGGATGTGATTGCATTTGTAATAAATACTTGGGTAGAACTTGTATGAATAATTGAAAATGACCGGGAGCTCTGCTCTCCTGCAATCGCCAAGTCAGTGAGAGGCCAAATGCAGTTTTTATGCAATTTTCCTTTGGGAACAGGTTCTATTTTTTTATCATCTGCACCTTATTTCTAGAAAATAGAGCCCCAGGTTAGTTGAGTGTGTGTGTGTGTGTGTGACAAGTACTTTCTATTGCTGAAACTAATATTAAAAGTGACGGTGTGTTTTGAAGATAACCACTTCTATTACAATTTTCCATCAATTTCCTCATGCTATGATTGGAACAGATGGCCACTTTTTAGCAATCAGAACAGAGGATAAAACAAAGCTGCCAAGCACTGAGATATATTTTGGAGATCATTCATTGATTATTGTGCTTAGCCATAAAAAAAAATAATACACAGAAAAGAGAATAATCTCACTGTTGGATCCACTCCGGTCATAGTTTTAATTTCTTCGATTTCTTTGATTTTTTTCCAAACCCTGTGGACCGTTTGGTCAGATTGTTTACTCACCTGCTCCTGTGCTATACAATAATGTGTTGTTTTCCATTTCAGACTCAATATAGAAGCAGAAGTCCGAGCAGCAAGATAGTTCTGGGTTTGTAACCCCAAGCCTGAGGCATCTCTGTGTGGAGTTTGCATGTTCTCCCAGTGCCTGTGTGGGTTCTCTCTGGGGTCTCCGGCTTCCTCCTGTGGTTTAAAAAGACATGTATGTTAAGGTAATAGGGGACTCTAAAGTGTCCACCATAGGTGTGACTGTACATCCATGAGGTTCATGTTTATATGTCAGCCCTGTGACAGACTGGTGAACTGTCCAGGGTGAACCCTGCCCTCACCCATCCATGGATGGATGGATGGATGGATGGATGGATGGATGGATGGATGGAAGAATGGATGGATGGATGGATGGATGGATGGATGGATGGATGGATGGATGGATGGATGGATGGATGGATGGATGGACAGCAGTTCCCTCGCTGTGGGATTATAGGACTATCTAAACACAAAACACAATGTAAGTGGACAATGATACACTTGAAGTCATAGGGGGATGAACAGAGTTACATTTGAACAGGACTTTATTTCCAAATCAATATTGGGTTACATTTTAATAGGTTGTTATGACAACTGATGGTCTGGGGTTGAATCTATGATTTTTGGTCTTTGTGATCTTTTTCTGAACACTCGAGGACCTGAACTTTATGGTCTTAAGGCATTAAAATATAGATATCCAAACCAAACCCAGTTAAAGATTTTGATTTGTCTGGCTGTAAAAAGAAAGAGTTTAAAATAAAGTTTTAAAGTCTATATAAGCGCTCTAGAAAAACTTTAAAATTATACTGAAGGACAAATCTCTCTATCGGTACGCCAGCTGGCAGTGGCCCCTAAATAACTCCTCACTGAACAGGTGCCACGCAGCAGCCTGGTCAGCAGGGGACACTGGTGTGGATTTTCTTTATTTGGCTCCTCATTCAGCGGGGACTGCAGCGCTGGGGCTGAGATCAGCACTGACATGGTTTGAGTAATGACCCCCTGCTCCGGACAGAAAACTCATAAAGCCTCCTATAGCAACTTCTATCTCTCCATAACCAGGATGAATATCTCCCTCAGCAGATTTCAAACTAACAGTCAATTTGGCCACAGAGGGGAAACGTCTGCTGATGTTAATATCAGCTGTGAGCTACAGGAAGAAATCTGAACTTTGAAAAATGGCCGGACGTTAATACATGGGATTTACACATTCAAGGGGACAGGTGGTTTTACCAGCATTTTTCATCACATCTTAACAGGTGGACCACATTTTTGGTATTGCCAGCGATAACTCTTTTTATTGGATTTATTCCTCTTGACCCAGAGTGTATAAAGTCATTGGTTCTCCAAGAATTAGAAGACTGGGCACAGTTGCCACAGGGGTAGTCAGGTCAGGTCTTCTTTTATATATATATATATATATATATAAAAAGGAAGGTGGCTCCTTATAATGTCTTGTGAGGGCTGGATCTGAGGCCAGGATATGTCAATATTTCAGGGTGTTCATAAAAATGTGAATTTAGGGAGTTTAAATAGTGGAACAAGACAACGAGTACTGTTTGTTTTTTCGTCCTTGGTCACACCTTGGTTTTAAAAGAGAATATAATAAGCCCTGTCTTTGCTTCTAGGAATTTGTTTCATCCATCAGGATGAAGTGTTGTGATTTTTTTTTTCTCTTTTGTCTCATACAGTGTCTTAATAAACGTCTTTAAGGCTCTATTTACATCAACCCACAGATCAATAAAGCAAACAGTTCCTCATGAACATCATCAAGACAAGCATCACAGGGCTGAGGCTGTTGCATGTGCCCAACAAATCTTCTACTTTTAAGTAGTAAAAAGGCTACACTTCACACTTCTGACCATATTTACTTATTCACAGTGCTTTTCTGCACCAGTGATACATCAGGGGCATTTGGGAGTTCAGTATTTTGTCCAAAAACACTTAGGTATGCAGCCCGGAGGAGCCAGACATCAAACCTTCCACTTATCAGATGATCTGCTCTACCTCCTGAGCCACAGCCTCACTATTGAGCCACTTTGTCACACACAGTCCTGAGGCCCATATCAAATATCATTTCGCAGCAGGTTTCGTGAGTTCTCAGCCATCCCTCGACAAACTCTGTTTTGTGCCAATCCATCAAAGTTGGCCGCACTGGTTATAACAAAAGTAGTGTACAATGAATAAGGTACCTGTTACACACCATGCCTCCACACTATGGGTGGATCATGTATTTCACCCTGACCTAAATGTAAAAAAGACACCAGCAAGAAAATTAAATGTATCTTTACATATGAACGTAATTCCTATGATATGGTTTGTGTCAGCACTTTACAAAGTTTGAGGTGGACCTACCCCGGGGGGCGTCAAAGAACTTCAGGGGTGGTGCAGCATGAGAAAAAGTCTTTGTTTGTCTTTGGCCTGTCTCAGGTTCAGAGACAGTTGTCATTTTCCCATCCAACACTGTTGTTGTTGAGTAAATAGAAAATACACTGCGCACTACGGAAGCCCTGAAAGACAGAGAGACAGAGAAAAGAGTTATACTATTTAGAAATAGCTTCCCACCGATGGCCTCCTTTGCTGTTGTAGGTCATAGAGAGACATCAGCAGAAAGAGACTTTTTCATATCCAGTTAAATGTTCTTTGTAGTTGCTCTAAGTAACTCATGTTGGAAATGTATTGATATGTATGTATTGACATGTATGTATGTGTATACCCGAAATTCACAAACTCTACTCGATACACATCTTATAATAAGTGGAACACAGACAGAATACACAACACAGCTTCATAAGATCATGAGATTTTAGCGTGTTGCATCAGTTTGTGCTGTTACTTCTTTGTGGAGCTGAGTGCAGCTCACTGAGTCACTCAGCCTCTCCAGGCCTTTCAGGGTCACATAATAAAATAATAAAATCTTTTTTTTTCTTTTGCTGAAAGCATAAGGAAATGTCAGACAGTGATATGAAAGGCAGCAGTGTGAATACGGACGGTCAATATTTCCTTTGGTGTCCAACTGTCTTTGATGTGTTCAATAGTTATTTGTAAAACTGCACAAAAAGGCTTTATAAAGTTTGATATGGATTTTTTTTTTATTATTGTCAAAAGGTGTGTTCAAAAGGCTGGAGGTAGTGTTAAAAAAAGCTTCATCTGGACAAGTCCGAATCTAATACTGGAAACAATGAGCTTTGATAATAACTGACATAGTTGCGTGAATAAGACTTTATGCTCTTATTTTCCTTTAAGCGGTTGTCTCAGTGCCTGATCACTGAATCGGCACTGTAGCATATACGTATTCTCTAATCACACATATCAAGTATGCATTCATTTTGCAGATGAGTGTGGATTTGATGCAGAGTCTGTGAATCTTTGGCCCAACGGAAAGCCACTGCACATGGGAGCCCTGGTCCTGTGACTGTGCATCAGAGTTATGTGGTTATGCTATACATTATACTGACAAGGTGTTTGCTATATTTGATGGGATCGGTTCTTTCATTATAAGATTTGTCCTCCAGATTGGGCACAATCTGTGGGATCAAATACATAACTCCACACACATGCAAAAGTCCACAGGCCTTTACTGAAATTAAGAAGAAAGAACAGCTGGAATGCTGGAATGGGACACAGGTGAAACAACATCAGGGGGAGGAGCATGCAGGTAGTCACACAGGTGGGAGGGCAGGACACAAGACAAGAATAAAATCACATTTTGAACATATACTACATTTCAGACTGCATTTAACTCTGCAGCTGTGAAAGCCTGAGCATTACTAATTATCCAATATTCTTCTAATGCTTAGTATTATGGGGTGTTATGCACAGTGTTACTCCTGGGGACTGCTGGTAAAGTTTTAGACCTTTTTTTTTCCTTCAATAATCACATCTACACTTCTGAAATTGGAATTAGCAGGCTGGATTTACAGTAGAATATAATTCATTCTTATCTCTATGTTTAATTAGAAAACTTGAGTTATCGCTGGTGACAAGCAGAATATCCTAATAGAACCAGGGCAGAGAATCTGTCACATGTATTATGTAATGTTAGAAGACCTTACCCCTTTTTTTTTTTTTTGCTGTCCAGGAAATTTTTAAGGAAAGGAAAGGAAAGGAAAGCTGTCAGCGAGAGGCTGCAGGGAACAAAACAGTCAAATGGAGACAGATGAGGAGCGGTGGGGTCTCAGAGTCACCTCATTAGTCTGACAGCTCTCACGTTGTTACGGTGCCACATCCAATGGAAAACCAGGGGCTGCATCACTCACAGGGGACACGCTCATCATTGACATTCATCAACACACTGATGAGAAGGTGAGATGACAAAATAATGATGGAAAATGTGCACGAACAACTTTTTCTGTCACCGTGGATTTTGGGTAACATACAGATTGTGAGGACACGGTCTTAACACGGGTAACAAATTACATGTAATGCAGTTCATATCCAATCAGCAAAATATCCCAGAATCTGGAGATACAGTTTCCCAGATACTTTAGACTATGGCAGACAAACCAAACACTGGCCCTTCACTTTTTATGAGGACCCTACCAGGGACTATAATCCCAATAAAACAGCTTCCAAGGTCATGGGGACACAAAGGCCCTTCACCACAATAAGAATTCAATTCTTCAAACGTTACCAGACAAAGAGAACTGAGGGCAGCCCCCTTCTGGCCTGTGACTCTTGAAAACTCTTCTACGGTGTTTCGACAACTCAAAACTCTTTAAAAGTACAAAAGATTTACTCAGGTACCATGGTAAAACACAGCAGCCAGAACAAAGAGCTTCACAAAGTGGCTGCAGAATATGTCTTCTTTAATATGCAGATGTAACACTGCTGCTCCAGACGCAGTGGTTAAGGTCTTTGATTAAGATTTTACTTTAAAATGAGTCAGCTGCTAATTATTTCTGCCAATGAGTTGTTGTTGTTTTCTATTGCTATTCCTTATCTGTTTTATGTCCTTGGCAGCAGGAGATCTTAAAAACACGTAAAAGATATCACAGGCCACGTCCCAGCGCTAGATGTTTGCATCTTTGTGTTTCGGATAAAATTTTCTAGCTACACATCACTACAGTCAAATAACCATGGTGATGTCTCGTCACATGAAAGGTATTCAGTGGTTTGACATGAAGTAACTTGTGACAACATCGTATATTACATGAAAAAGAAAGCTTTAAAAAAAAAAAAAGTTACTCCAGCATTTGTTTGTAAGTGTCAAAGAGACAGAGATGATGAGGTTATCCAGAGGCAAAGCAGATAATGAGAGTTTGCAGGGGGCAGGAAACAGAGTCGGAGCCGACAGCAGAGCTGACAGTGACAGGAGGGCAGGAAATCAAAGCCAGTTTGGCTCCAGAGAGCATCAGCACAGCTGGAGAGGTATAGACCGAAACTCACTGCCATAAATCTGCTGTCAGGCTAGAAAAACACAGCTAATATTTGGCTCTATATATGCATGTGTGTTAGGAAACTTTAAAAAATAAAGCATTTTACCACCATGAAACCACTATCATCAGAATATGGCTACAGCTCAACGAACATATCAGGTTAACTGGACTATGTACTGACCCAACATGAAATACCAATTAATCAGACTAAAGCTGAAGGAAAAACCAACAGAGCTACGACTACAGATCATCCAATCAGAAAAGACCTACAAACCACCCATTCCAAAAAGTGATAGGAATCAACCAGAGTACAGCCACAAGCCAGTCAATCAAAACAGACCTACAAATCGGAATAGAGCTTTAAGTCAACCAATGAGAAAAGAGCTGCCAATCAACCAATCATGGCAGCTATATTGTCCAATAACAATGGGAGTACACACACAGACCAATCTTAGTACAGCTATAGATCAACCAATCAGTATTCATCCACTAATCAAACAAATGAAATATGGCTATAAATCATTTTTTAAAGTAGCCACAAAAGAGCACAAAAAAAAAAATCTACCAATCAGCATACAGATTAAAAAATCACATTTGATTGATGTACTAGATTCAAACTGCCCACACATCTGGCATTGGAGCACTGTCTTGGCCCATTTATATCTCATGTCATTCATTGGCCACTAAAATAACCACAACCAGAGAACAGTCATATCCAAAGCTGACCTCAGCTGTGGCTGCAGTCAGTGGCTGATGCTGCTGTCACAGCTCTGCCTCCCTCCTCTTCTAACCAGCCATGAAGCTTCTTTTTTTTCTTTTCTTTTTTCAGTTGAATACATTTCGCTTCCATAGCGACACACGGATATGGAAGGAGAATTGAAACTCTTACTTTGGTGTCTTGGGGCTTCATAAACAGGTGATGACTGGCACTGGGCAAGATGAAGGTAAAGCTGGTCTTCATCACCTCACCATTTAAGATAATCAGCCACTGGAACCTATTTCAAACATGAAACACGGCGTAGGTCTGTGTGTTCAAGTGTTCTTTTGTTCAGTTGTTACAAACTTTGAAGTTTCTATGTGGTCACTCTTGTGAGGTCTAAAGCCCCTTGAGACTTCTGGGAGCATTTTTCTTACTAATCCTGTGTTTTTAAAGCTAGCCAAGTGGAACGGCTATTGGATCTGGGAGGACAACAAAGAAATCAATCGCACTCTGCCTGTTTTTACTTTGATAGAACAGAAAATAAAATCCCAAGGACCAAAAGCTATGACTTTTGCACTAGAAAATAACAATACCAGGTGAATGTATAATGAGTTTTCTCTTTTCTGTTTCCAACCTGCTGTTTTTCTTTTTCCCAGTTCATTTCTTTTGTTGAGTTTTTGCGACTGATCTCCAGATTGGATAATGTTTTTACTGCGGGCTTCTAACATACAAGTCAGGTTTACACCTCCACCCCGAAACATTAACACATTCAATACAATTTGTGTATAGCACTAAATCATGATATATCTCAGGCGACTGCACGGATTACTGTCACAACCTTACTTTATAGAAGGGAGGAAACCCCAACAGTTCCCACAAAGAGCAGCAGGGGTGCAGGGAAAAAGGAAGAAACCTCCAACAGACCTGGGTCAGGGTGGGTGGCCTTCTGATTCTGGGTTTGGGAAGAGAAAGAGGAGGTGGGGAGGAGAGAGGGAGGAGAGAGGAAAACTGAATGAGCACATTGTTAATTTAAAATAATAACAGTTCTACCCACGTAATGGTATTATCAATAATACTAATGAATAACAGTCATAATAATAATGATTATAATAATGAGTGTTGTATGGCCTGGATCCTATTGCTCCAGAAATAGAGATACCTGCAATATGAAAACAGAAGAGAGAGAGAGAGACACACACAGACAGAGACAGTAAGGCTAAGAAGGTTTTTTTTGTTTTTTTTCCAGGTCATTATGTCTTTATAACATGTCTGAAGTTTGACAAACTGCTTCGTCTCACATGGCTGCACAGACACAGCTGAGTGTCATCTGTGTATCAATGAAAATTCAGCTGGTGCTTTCTGATAATATCGCCTTAACATACAGGGTGAAAAGTATCGGACCTAGCACAGAGCCTTGTGGAACTCAGTGGACCAGTGTGAGATCTATCTATCTATCTATCTATCTATCTATCTATCTATCTATCTATCTATCTATCTATCTATCTATCTATCTATCTATCTATCTATCTATCTATCTATCTATCTATCTATCTATCTATCTGACTTCAACCAGCATAGTGTGTCATAGTTCTTTTAATCCAAATGACATGTTGTACTCTGTAACAAAATTGTGTAATCAACAGTGTCACATGCCAACCAAAGGTCTAGTAAAACCGTTCTGGAGAAATAGTCCTTTTTCACAGGTCTTGAAGATATAACTGGTGAAACTTAAGCACAGCTGTTTCTGTTCCACGATGGACTCAAACAGACCATAATCACGCAACTGACTTACTCTACTTTTTAAATGATTTAAGGTGGATTTGATCTAATCGTTACAATTTTATTTGTTGAGAAGCTCATGAAGCTTGAAGAACATGTTCTAAAACAATGAAATCAACTGGTCCATTTCTAAGGCTTGGCATCAATGAGATGTAGTCAAAACTAATCTGATTAATCTAACTTTCTACAAAGAATGGAGCTCTTGGACAGATTGGCGCTTCTCTCCATAATACATGCAAACTCCTCTGTGCCAATCATTTTTTCAAACACTTAAATTCAGTGCTTCCTCTTTTCTTTTTACTCCTCTCTAATAAGAAATTCCACAGCCAGCTACCAACTGATCAAACGTGGACATGCACTTGACATGATTGACTGCTGTAATACCCAATATTGCAGAATCTTAAGTTGGTGTGCCTATTTAAAGAGACTGTATTTCAAAGTCTCATATCTGTCCTTTGATTGGACGATAGACAGCAGATCCCTTTCCAAAAGCAGCACACTTCCATGGCCCCTTGGCTGTGGTTCAAGTGAAGCACAGCTCAAAGTAATGGGCACAGGCTGTGAATGGAGTGAACTGGCTATAGCTTTATGTCCACTGGCTCTGTTACAGCTGTTCAACAGCCAATCACACAGATGCTGATGCACGACCCTCGCTGGGCACATGTGTTTGTCCACCTTCGCATTTTACACCACGTCGTTTCGCGCTGTTTGAAACCACGCTGGAGGCAATAATGTAAACAAGGAGGATAATCAGCGAGTGTTAACCACCTGTGAACGCGTCCTGTTGGAAGTTCAGAGCGTCCACTGTGAGCTAGGTAAGTAGTAATTTGCAGTCATTAGTGAAGACTGCCAAACTCTTTAGCTCATTAGCACATCTCCCAAACACGGAGGCCCTCCTCAGACCTCCAGCTCAGCTCTCTGACACTGTAACGTCCGAATCTTAATGAAGTCAGGGCCCTCGAAGTGTCTCACGACTGACTTTAAGGTCTGTTCAGATGTGTGAATGAAATGTTAAATCTTCCATACAGACCGCAGTATTTTGTTTTGTTTGGGTTTTGATCGTGTGTAACATTGCACTTTATTATCTGCTTCCTTTTTCAGAGCGTACTTCCTATTTCCTTCCATAAAACACTGTAATCTGAGCAGCTATGAAGTGTCCTCTACAGAAGGCTTCTAAATGGTTATAAATGGTTACTAATCTGTTGCACTGCATCCCTTTTTTAATGTTATTGCTCCCTCTAAGCGATATAGAGTCTTGTTATGGTGTGTGGTGGCTGCATCACATGTCACCACCAAGTGTTAGTACTTAATTTAAGCATGATCAGACCTCTGTGGTACCTGTCTGCATCTATGTCCCATTTCTGGCACTGTATTCTTCAGAGGCTGCATTTGTCACTGCAGAACAACTAGACCGTCCCGGTTTGAAGGCTCCTTCAAATGCAGCCGACAAATACAGCCTTCTCTTTTCTTGGCAACGAATAAGAACAGGTGGATCCTTCCTGGACCAACCTTTGCCAAGATTCACTACGTGCTGGTTTCGAATACAACTGTGTTTCAGCTCAGTTCAACAGCTATAACGCTACAACTGTGCCATGTTGCAGGCCATTGTCAAAAAGCCGTGCTCGCCCTGCGCCCGCGAGCACAGCTGTTGACTCACAGTGAGAATCCTCTGAAGATCAGACTGCCTCTTTTTGTTGTCTACATTTAACCCAATTTTGTTAGTACACTTACAATACATTAATCTAAACTAATATAATAAATTAATTTTGGTGTAATGTGATTGGTTTTTATATTTTCTGGTTTAATTTTTTTTCTTGGCCTGTTTAGAGTGTGACAGGTGGTGTAACCTTTTTTTGGGGGGGGGGGGGATTTTTTTTGTCTTGTATGTGTGC
>OMNW01010098.1:21680-33177 GCA_900303245.1 Selene dorsalis
GACAGCAGATCTGGGGAAAACAGTTGCTCTTCAATCTGGATGTGTGGGTGTGGAAGGCTTTGTATCATGTGCCAGAGGCCAGGAGCTTAAACAGAATATGGAGTGGGTGTGTGTGTGTGGTCATTTGAGATGTTTGAAGCTTTCCTGAAGGCAGACGTCCTCCAGAGCTGGTACAGCTGCATCTCAATGATCTGTTGTGAACTGAAGATGACCCGCTGAAGAGCTCTCCTGTCGGCTCTCTGTGGTGCAGCGATCAAACTTCACTAGCACCTGTGGGGCCGGTCCAGCTTTCCTCCGTGTCCTTGGGAAAAACAACCAAGTGCAGTGGTGTTAGTGGCGTCCTCTGGGATGCATTTGCTTAGACACCTAAAACTGGATACTTTCTACTCTGTCCCTTTTGAATAAAATTCGATTCAGAGAAATGTTCTTCTCACTCCACAAGGTTCTGCTCTCCTCTGTGGGCTGATTGATCACTGTTAGAGATCGATCACTGCTGTTTCATCTGCAAATATCTTGATGGTGTTCATGACAAATGCAGGAACACAATCGTGTCTGAAGAGGGAGCAGATTATGGGGTGCATTACACAACTTTGTGGTGAGCCAGTACTTTGATTAGAGGGAACATATCATGGAAATATCACTTTTTGAAGGCTCTTTCACATAATATTTGGGTGTTTGGCCCCCAAAATGTGAGAATTGACAAAATAATCTGTAATCTGCAGGTTCCTTAGATTGAAATCCATGTGGTTTTTCAAGATGTTCCCTCACTCTCGTGCCTGAGAGAAAGAACCAGTTTGCTTTACCACTGGTAAGGAGCTAAGTCAGAGCCACGCCTCCCATGCAGGAGCTGCTCCCGTCTTTGCTGCCTACAACAGTTAGAGATGGTCCTGAAAATGGTCCGACATGGTAGGTCTGCTTGGGGTATTTTGACCGAAGCATGTCACAGACATGTCTTTAAGACACCTTGGAACTATTTTAATTGTTCCGCCTGGAAAAGGGGCAGAATATGTCTCTTAAAGCGGAGGACAGATCTTGGTCTCTGTCCCTGGGGATGTTCTGGAAGAAAATTCAGGAACCAGTCATGCAGTGATGAGTTGAGGTTTTGGAGTTTGGAGGTGAGGCCATGATATTAACCCCATTCAAAATATTAGCTGACCTTCTTAGCGCGATAACAGTAGTCATCTCTGAACACAAATTACAGCAGAGGCTGATGAGAACATTGTTATGCTGGTATTTTCTGATAACTTCAAGAAGTGGACACAGCCCATATATACATTATTTCAAGACCAAAAATTGAGGTTAAGTCTAAAAGTCGTGTCGATTCATTTTCATTGGCACAGGCTCTTCCAAATTTAACATCAGCAATTTAACATCAATCTTATAGTTGAGATCCAGTTGGTACATAACATACAAAATGTAAACTTAACCAACACAGGAAAAGAAAAAAAAAGTTTTCTATACAAGAAATAGTTTAAACTTGGCTGAAATGAATTACACAGGTTGATCCTCCCGCAAAAGGAATTTTTTTTATCTTGAGCCCAATGCACCACATTCCATGAAAACTGAGTTGTGCTGAATATAATAAAAGGTGGAGCTGAAAAATGAGCATGGAGCTCTGCCCAGTTGAACCAAGGTAAGAAAACACATCATCAGTATGCAAATGAGCCTAAAAACAATGAACCCTGCGCTGTTGTTTATGGCCTTCAACACATAAAGAAGCTGAATTTATAGAAATAGATGGTGATGAAGTGAAAACTTTTTGCCTATAGAGTTCCTCCATCATCCTTTGTCTCTCAGCACGGTTTCTAACGGAGAGGGAACCGAGATGTTTGCAAATAGTTTGCTTTACCCCTCGCAGCTGTGGAGCGTGACAGAATCATCCAGATGCAATGCTCTCAGTTGTAAAACCAGCGGCTTGCTAAGCTCCATTCATTGTTTTTCCTTCTATTTTATATTTCACCCTAATTTTCATGCCGGGCTCTCGGCAGCCTGCTGTGAAAACACTCCCATAATCCCACCTCATTATTACCTCCTCAGGTATCATTTTGCCTTAGGTTTTCATTTTATGATTTTGTGTGTTAAGCTAATTAAGCTCTCACCCATTTGAA
Organism: Selene dorsalis; assembly: GCA_900303245.1. Taxonomy (NCBI): domain Eukaryota; kingdom Metazoa; phylum Chordata; class Actinopteri; order Carangiformes; family Carangidae; genus Selene; species Selene dorsalis. Next base: position 23,789 of record OMNW01010098.1, read on the forward strand.
GTTGAGCTTTCAACATCGATGACTCTGATGTCTGAAATCCAGGTTACTTAAGAGCACAACACAAGCACCTGAATAAAAGAAGGCAATTTTATTTTCAATGAGATAAGATTTGACATTTTGCCACAAACCTTCCGAAATCTAATTGTTTTTCAAACACTCTAGCGCAGACTCTGAAATAAATGTCACTGACACAGTGAGACAGACAATAATTTAACCTGACTGGAAAATTGAGCTCGCACAATGTGCTGCCTGTCAGAGGTCCGTGAAGCTGATGACTTCATCACTGATTTTACTTCAAATCTTTCAACACCCTTTATTTTCTGTCAGCTGACACGTGAACCCGATTCGTTTCTTGACACTTGTGTTAACCTTTCATGGAAACTATTTTATAATTAAAGCTACAACACACTACTTATGCCGTTGGTAAAAAAGAAAGTAATAAAGTTTAGACTCCAGCACCCTCAGTCAAACAAGCCTCCAGTTATTTTCCTAGTGGGCGAGCAGTAAGCCCAGAGTCCCCAGGCCTCTTTGCATGTTGGCTGATCCCATGTCTGATTCTGACCTGCAGGATCCTGAGAAGCCTCCTTTCTCAGCAGCTCACCTGACCTTTCTCCCAGGGTTCTGTAAACAAAGACATGGACATCACAGCTCAGCTGCACAGCTCTGCAGGGACTGTACCCTCAGCCCTGGGGGGCCTCCAGCATCTAACCCAGGTCTCATCCCTGCTGGGAGCAGCAGTAAGCTAAGAGCGGTGCACAAGCACAGCCGTGTGGGCACGGAGCGGACTGTCTCTTTGCTAAGCTCCACTCACGTTAATAAAGTTTGAAACTGGACTGCTTTGAACTAAAAAAAAAAAAAAGAAAAGTTAAATGAATGCAGAGGGGCCTCGTCATCATTAACCTACATCATTAAACCCTAGGGTCAGTCACTGTCTGGTGTCTGCATTAATCCCCACTCCCCAGCAGAAGTGCACAACTTTCTCCATTTAATTAGCAGCACTGAACAGTTAGACATTCACTTCATCTCGTCAGCTGGAGGAACAAATATCAGTATGCGTTAACTAAATCCCAGAGTCTGCCACTGATGTGCGCAAATGTAATGTTCTTTGTTGCACAGGGTGGATGGCCAAAAACTCACCCAAGGGCTGGTGCGTCTCACATTTACAATTGTGCAGTTTCTGGATAATATGCAGTGGGATTGTTGTATGTACTCGAGCGACTAAACTGTGTTGCTGGAAAATGACAAAAATCTGTCACAATGGCTGTGAAGTGTTTGACAATCAGCGCGGAAATCACAGAAGTCGTCTAATGAACTGATGTGGATCGGATGTGTGTGTCCTCCTGCACACACAGGTTGCCATGGTACTCCTAATTGCTCAATCTCCTCTGAGTGAGACACGAGCTGTGCCTGAGCCGGTCTGAGCTCACTCACTTCATTATCCAGGAATTCAATGTAGAACAATGTAAAATGAAAAAAATAATAATAATAATTTTCTCCATCCGTTTCCTCTTTCAGCACAAGCATAATGCATATTGGTATATTTTGCTTGATTAGTGGTCACTAGCTGTAAACTACTTTATGCAATGTAATGCATCATATACGATATAAAACTTTCTCACTATATATTCAGCTACAAAACGACAAACTCCCAGTGTGGTGGAGTAGAGAGTGATTTTGGACACATTTATGTATTCAGCTGGGAGGAACCTCTCCACCTCTGGCTAGACAATCAAACATTATTAAATCTTATCGGCCACTTAAAAAATGTCCTGCTTCCTGTTTACCCAGTTGGAATAGAAAGCAAAAGTTAGCAGCTGATAAACCCTGCTTAAAGGTAATCCACCTGCGAGAATGAACGTACTGAACTGCCAAATGTTTCCTGACATGTCCGACATAAAACACGTGTGTTAATAGCTCTCTTGTGTTTAGTGTTGGAGAAGTCTGTAGCAGGGCTTGTGAAGTGGGTGATAAACACCACAGATACAAGAGGAGTCTCTAATCAGATGATATGAAACAGCTGTGTCCCCCTCGTGGTGATTTCACCTGCTTAGTTCTCACTGATTGAGAGTTGAAGTATTGCTCTCAAACAGGTAGAATATCATAATAAAACAAAGTTAGAATATCATAAAAATAGTTATATATTTTTTCTGAGAATGGAGAGAAAAATGTGACATTCAATGTGAGTTTAAATGATCAAAATGATATGTGCTCTTAAAAAGCAGTAAGGAGGACCTAGAGTGGCAATACAGCACAGGAAATCCACTTCACTTTTCAAGTATTGCATACATCATACATACATACATACATACATACAAAGGATAAAGAGCCAGAACCTATGTTTATGTTATGGTATATGTAAACACTTTATCTACAGACACGACACGACTAGCTTTTACAGCAGATTATCACCACCCTGAGATCTGTAATCTCCTAATTACAGCAATTACAGCATCAGTCATTTACGGGAAAACCTGTGAATCTCCAGAAAACATTCATCTTTCATTCAATTCATCACAAGGGGCCTTTCCTCTCTCTCGTCAGCTCTATCAGATTAGAGTGAAAGAAGAGCTTCGAGGGGGTGATGAAATTTTCTATTAAGAGGATGTCAGAAAGCTCGGCAGCTCTCCGTGGACCATGAAGTGACTTGGATGACAGCCGTTAAAGTAAACAGAGGGAACCGGAGACCTATCAATCTGCTGTTTCCTCATTTGAAACAGTAGATTGCATTTTGAATGGTTAATGACATTTTGATTAGGATGACGCAGAACATAAATGAATATAAACGAGTCGAAGCGATTGTTATTTACAATACAGTAAATCTCACCAGTCCATCTCAAACATCTTAATATCAACTCAAGCACTTTGAAGTAGCAGCATATGGCATTTCTGCCTGCCAATATAGCAGCATTACAGTTTATTCATTTGGCCGATGCAACAACATATTAATTATATTATAGGGGCTAGACACCATGAAAACTCCCAAAGCAAGAAATAAAGTGCTTATTTTTCTGTACTTTTAAATAAAGGAGATCTGGGTGAGGGCCAGAACAGAAAAGGATCCCAACCAGGATAAGTTCTGATTGATAGGGCGTCCAAAAATGTATATAAGCAGAGGGGTGAGGTTCTGGTCTGACTCTGGCTTGAAGGCAGTTCCTATTACTGCCTTGCAGCAGACTGCAGAATCTCTTTCTCCAGGCTAACACCCAGATTTCCCAGTGTCTGAGTTGGCATCACTTCATGTTGTCAAAGGTAATGGCTTGGTCCCAGTGCAGGCATCTTTCAACCAGGCTGTCCAGGCTGAGCTTTAGTTGGTGCCTTCACATTCACTTTGCGATATACGATATGTCCTCGTGCACAGGGAGGGGGGAGAAGGGGGCCTCTTGGGGCTTTGTGGGAACACTGTTACCAGGCTGCAGTTTCTTTACCAATGAATGGTGCCAAAGTCAGGAATTTCTATATCCTGCTTATGCAGGCTGTTGGCGTGTCTCCAACCATCTACTTTCTGTAAATGATTTATTACAAAACTTCAAGTGCACCTTCTCGACTGCTCCGCTGTGCCATTGTATTTCACAGGGCAAAACTTGTTTCTGGCCTCCAGCCAATGGGACAACAAAGCAGGTAACGGTGAAGGTCATTTTTCTCTGCATAGCTAGTCTGATTTCCCCAATATCTTAAAGAACAGTTAATGGAAAACAAAAATGCACTTCCCACGTCTGAGTAGGTAATAAGATCAAGGCCTGGAAATATTAAGCCTGTGCATGGCCGATACTGATTTCAGCACTGGAGTATTATTTTTACCAGACAGTTTTTAACTAAGACATGTCTGATATGCATGCAGGGATTTTTTATAAAAGGCTGTCATCTTTTCCATCTGACATGATGACGAATTTTATTTTGTTGATGACTAATAATGATATTGATGTCTAGTTTTATTGTATTGATTTATCGTGTTCCTGTTTTTATTCCTATTTGATGCAAGATTCTGGATTTTCTTTATGCAGCTCTGAAAAGGTTGAACCCAATTTAACTGCTTTATTAGAAACCAAAGTTTGTCCGATCTTGTCCTGCTTGGCTGCTATATGTAGTATGGATTAGTTCTGTCATGGAGTCATGGCCGAAAGTTAAGAACAACCTCCCATACAACTTTCATCTAATTTTTTACATCCGTTCTTTCATCGGTTTCTTTGGATACAGTGATGGACAGTTCATTTTCGCCCACAGCAGCCCCAAGGCCTTGGAGTTCCTGTTTGAATTAAAAGTAATTGCTGTTTGTTTGTTGTGATCTGCACCATTAATTTCATGCACTGACAGCTGTCTAACTAGAGTCATTAGATGGGACAGGATTATGCAACTTGGTGAAGAGGTTCTGGACAGAAGCCGAAGGCGTAAACGAAAGACAGCACCTCATGAATAATGAAAAGCTCCATTCATGTGATGTTACTTCATTATGTGTATCACTACTTCTGAAGTCACTATGAAGCCTTTTGAGATAAACAACTTTATCAACTGTAACAGCGCTCATGTTATTTACATGCTGAAATGTCCGTGTGGTATGGTGTATGCTGGGCAGACAAAACGACCCCTGAAAGGCAGAGTCGCTGAACATAAGAACGCCATTCGCACCAAGAATCTTTCATATGCAACGGCAAAACACTACGATCAGGCCAAACACGGCTCGGTAGCAACTCTAAGGTTCTGGGGGATCGAAGAGAGACGTCGACATCATCAGAAAACCTTTTGGATTTTCACATTCAACACCATTGAGCCTTACGGTCCTAACGAAGAAATGAATTTGTCTTGTTTTTTTATAACTGGTGCTTTATACGTGGATTCTGCTGCCTCTATGTTGTTTTGTATTGAATTATTTCTACATTGTATTGTATTTACAACATTTACGCTAGACTGTTACTTTAATTGTACTCCGTGGTATCACATGTGCTGTCTCTGATGACATGGCTTTCCTGCTCATCCAATCAGAGACGCAGGCACCCCATTTAAATCCGTCATTGATAAGATCCACTCTGTTTGCTCCGAAGAAGACTCCACGTCGAAACGACAGCAACCGCACCTTAATAAATTGCTACAACCGGTCCAGCGTCCCTTTTCCTGTCTTCATCTGTCTCTCACACTGAGACGCACCGGTCTGCAATCCAGTCTGTCGGCTGAAGCGTGGAGGTTTTCCTTCTTTATTATTCTCATCTGGCCTCTATGACCGCTAGAAAGAGTGCAAATTTCTCAATTACTGTATTATTGGAACTTCTGTTTGGTTTAGGTAAAGTCTGATCTATCTTTTACCACTATTTCAATGTTAGTCCAAAGTTCCTTGGTCTTTGTGTCTTTGTTTGTTTCCCGACATGTATGAATCATTGGGTCTTGTAAAGGCCTACGCAGGTGTGAGTGGAGATTGGCGTCTTGACTATAATGCTTATTGATCTGGTTCTTTACCAGTACCCATGTGTGTGTACTTTCTGTTATTTTACAAGAGAAAAAAAAATACTCATTTAAAAAGGCAGGAACAAAAAATGGTTATATATGTGAATCTACTGCAGGGCAAATTAAATTCAGTATTGATTTAACACTTCAAATAATAAGTCATTCCATTCATTTGAAAACAAGCCATATATTGTACTGACATTTGCAAAAGGTATGAGCAATCGACAGCCAATCTGATGATTGTCGATCGCTAAAAGTCATTATCAGTCAGCACAACCCTAATGCTCCTATGACTGATGAGTTAACTCTGTGAGGACTCCAGGCTGAGCTATTTGCTAAGTGGTCGAAGTCTATACATTTCTCTCCCTGTGTGTGACGGACCTTCACTGGACCTTTCCAGAGGTCACTCAAGTTTACTACGTATTTAATAACCACGCTTCGAAAGGTTTAGCTCTCTAATGACTGCAGCAACACTATCAGGCCAACACACAATCACTGTTGCTCAGCACTAAAGGCTGGAGTTATGTTTCTCCAAAGATGCACGTAAACATCCCTGTGGGTCTGTGCAAGAGTCTGTTTTGGATTTAACCATGCAGAGGCTTCTGAAATGCACACCTCTCAAATCTCGATATTATGTTGTACCAAACAAGCTGAGGTGTTAATCCAACCCCTGCTGGGAGACAAATTTGTGCTTAAATAACATTACACTCCTTTACGGTGTAGACAGCCTGGTAAAAGATGTGCTGCAATGTAAAAAAACATAATCCAGGCACAGATAACGACACTTTCAAATAAGATTGCATACAAAAGTCATCTGCTAAACAAACTGCTCCTGAAAAACACTGTGTATATACACCGTGGACAGACGGAAGTGTTTCCTCAGCAAAACTTTGAAATTGCATGTATTTGCATCTTATTTGCATGTGATAGCACAAAAAGTCTGTCTCCTTACCAAAGTTTTTTCACAGTCTCCTTAAAACCCTCCGACGCCTTATTTTCACTAATTATCTCATAAAAGGTTTAAACACATTTCAGTTATGGATGACTTCATTATGTCTGTCCAGACGCAGACATGTATATTTATATGTAATTTTAACCTAATAAGTTTTTCAAGGATCCCATCAATCCCCCTGAAGCACACCACAGGGACCCTCACTCAGACGCAGGCAGCTTTAAATGAACAATGCTCCACCATAGGAAATGAGAACGTCCTCATTGTGCTCCTGGGATAAACATACTACATATTCATTAGAAGGATGTAACGCATAAAAGAGGAGAATGCAGTCGCCATGGACACCTCGCTTGTCAACGGGCACCCAGGAGCGAGCAGGCGAGCAAACTTTTTTTATTGCTGAGTCATGCCAAAGGTGCTCCGTTGGCTGTGTTTAAATATCATTAGAGAAATCACAATCTTTGCATAAGTTCCCCCACGGCCTTGACAGCCAAACAAATGTACTTTAATTCATGCTGTGTCCCTGAAGTTTCAGCTGCATGATTCATTTTCTATTCTGCTGTTAAACAGACTCCCTGTGCCGCCAGTGCTGCTCCTCAATGACCAGCCAAATAGTTTCTACAGGTATTTTTGCAGTTCGACTGTGCACTGGTAAATACTGTTTTTCAGGAAACAGCCCTGTGCTATTCAGCCTGACAACAACAAAAGGCTTTCACCTCTTCTCACCTACTCACCAATTTAACTGTCACACCGGTAGTTCACCTGGTGGAGCACGTACCATGTGCTGAGTCTGAGTCCTTACTGCAGCAGCCTGGCTTCATGTCCAACGTTCCTGTCTGTCTCCACTGTCACCATATAAATAAAGTAGAAATGCCAAAAAAATAAATAAATAAAGTAATATTTGAAAAAATGCTGCCTGGAATACTGTATTGTATTGAATTGTAGCAGTTTAAGCCATTGCAGTGAGCAACCAGATTTACTATACTGACCTGATGTACACAGTACTTGGTGAAAGTATGGGGAATGTAAGGACTCTTTACATTTTGGGGCAGGTCTACTCTGAAGTCCAGACTTTGTTGTTTGACAAAGGCCTTGGTGGGGGCTCTAGTTGTGACTATAATCCTGATAATATCACCCAACAATGAAAAACTTCACACTCTTGTCAGAAACTTCCCTTTGATGGAGTGGTGTTTTGTTATTCATTGTTACATATCTGTAAAGTGCAGATATAAGGAGCTGAAAACAGAATCTGAAGCATGGAGCCACTAAGCACATAGGTGGATATACAGCAGTGGTACTTAAGGCAAAAATGCACACAACACTACACGGAATAGAATATCTAAAAATTCAAAATATTTACCGACTGACGAGTGAAACACTAAAGAGACGATGCAGAATTCAGCATTTTCTACACTGTTGTTAATCTTCCTGTCTCATTGTTTGGACTGTAGCTGGGGAACTTGGGTCAGGAGGGGTTGCACTATTCAACTCACTACACACAACCTGCGTACTGAACTATACTGAAAAAGAGCTTGACAAAGTCATGGCAAGGGCCGATTCTTAGCTTACTCTCCAACAGCGGCCTGCTCTCTGTTTATCACTCACTTCTGTCAGCAGGTGTTCACAATCTGTGGACAGACACAAAGGAGGGTCCTCCCTCGACCCACATACGCTAACTCGATCTAAATTTGATTTCATTCATTGTTATTCAAAGCACACAGCCCTAACCCCATTACATGTGATGATATTAAATATCCTTTCCAATTACAAACGCATTTGTGCAAATTAGGCGCTTGACCCCAAGTCAGTTTGCTCCTTTGACTCCAGATCTGTTTCATCTGGCTGCCTGGAACAAAACATGCACCACTGTTATCGTGTTACTCCGCAGCCGCGGGTCAACTGAGAGAATGACAAAGTCACACAGTGCTCCCTGTAAGAGCACTTGTATGTAAAAAAAGAAAAAAAAAGCTGTTTTGACAGGAAGATAAATTGATGAAAGTGAAGCATGAAGTCCACATTTCAATGGAAATTGTATTGTTTCAGTGGGCATTTTTTAAAAATGCCTAAAACACATTTTTCTGCTGGGCCAGTGCACAGAAACACACCTCTGTGCTGGCCACTTCTTGTAACTGGCAGCTTACTGATCCAGGTAACACACTCACTGTACATGACCGACTCTTACAACCCTGCATCAAACAACCTTACCTTACAGGATTGACAGCTGCAGGGTTGTCTGCCACACGTTGTGATGTGATCCACATAACTCACACATGTCCCTGTAAGAAATAGCCACACACTCATGGTGAGATTCACATGGCACAGTGTAGTAAAGAGATAATCACGGTCTTTCAACTTTCTCTCTTGGACAATTTAAGGGCCAAAGGCAGCATGGTGGGACAGTATCGCCTCACAGCAAGAAGGTTCTGGGTTCCATCCCTGGGTCTGGTGCCTTTTTGTGTGGAGTTTGCATGTTCTCTCTGTGAGTGTGTGGGTTCTCTCCAAGTTCTCTATCTTCCTCCTACAGTCAGCCTATGTCAGCTGGGATTGACTGCAGTCTTCTTGTGACCTTGGGGAAAAACCTCTTCTTAGCTTTCCCACCATGCCAGCACTTCATTTCATTTTCACCCACTCACCTTACCCCAGCCACCTTTTTTAATATCATCAGTATGTCATGGATACAGCGAGGAAACCCAAGCTCAGAGGGAATAAGTCATAAAAATTACACCACAAACAACAGCAAAGGAACACCATCATCCTAGACTTGTTCCAACACCAAGCAAGATGCACGTTGCACTGATTTGAGCGTCTGATTAAATTACTTGAGCGACTCAGGGGGTGCGTGCCTCACTGAACGTGACTAACTGCAAGCTACTAGAGAACCTGAGCAAAGACCCATGACATGAAACTGGTTCCCTGATCAGTTTGGAAAACTCTACGCAAGACACCAACACTGAGAAGAACTTGATTAATGCCTTTACCACAGCAGAAGTTAAAGTATGAATTG
>OMNW01010099.1:0-11467 GCA_900303245.1 Selene dorsalis
GGTCACGGTGCAGCTTCAGAGGAATATGTTCAAACTGATCAAAGGTTTTTGAGCAGTATTACATCATAGCTAGCTGGAGGTGAAATTCACTGCAGCGTTTTTCTACACGCTCTGAGGGCGTTACGCTTTTGAACTGACTGTACTCCGGTTTTTATACGCGCTGACCCACATACTGTATTTGACCTTTCACAAGCTTTCACGCGTGAGTAAATCACCCCTTGACCTTAGCACCCTCTGAACACTGATCAAATGCTGTGACGCTTCTTTGAAATAGCAGACCTGCTTGAACTTGACATCAGATTTTAAAGCGGGGATCAAGAGGGCTTATGCAAACACTCACATGTGCAGGATAGCCTTTCAGATCAGTGGTGGGGGGCGGAGGTCATTTTCAGTTTTAGGAGGCGATCAGAGATCTTTCCGGACACACCCTCCTCCTTCAAAGAAATAGGTTTTTGTTTCTTATTAAGTCTAACTCATGTTAACTTTGCCCTACCTTGTATCATAAAATAATGTATATTTGAAAATGATGTTTGGTTTTAGGTTGCTTTTCACTCGCTCTTTTATATCCCTAAGGCAGACTTTATGGAAAAACCATATATAATCCCAGTTAGAATTTAAATGCTGTTATACATGCTTGCAGCACTGTAGTTGGAAACCACAAATAGTTCCATCTACAGTATTTGGATTTCATATTGAAACCAAGTGGCACTGTGATTTATGATGCTCTGACCTCAAGCAAATTTCTGAATTTGCATCAGCTAGTTTTTGAGTGATTTTCAAACCAGACATTACAGAAGGAGTATTTATGCATCCATTCCCACATAGTGTACCCACGCCATCAAAGTCTCAGATGCTCTTTATTGGTCTCATTAGAATGACTCTGGTTGCGTGATTTTTGCCATCCACACACAGGTGCAGATAAGGTGCACTGGTCGTGACAGAACAAATCACCTGACTGTGACTTAAAGGAATAATTCAACATTCTGGGAAATTTGCTCATTTGCTGTCCTTCCAGGAATTAGATGAGAGGAGCATATGTTGGATATGAAGCTGTTTCAAGGACACACTTTATTCTCACACCTTTTTAGAGCACACTAATTAACACTCACATGATTCCTTCCCAGTCCAGATATAAAACAAGTAAAGGTGTTAGGTAGTATTATGTGTTAAAACCTCCTTTGCCAATGATAATAACTGCTTTCCTTGTCATTGCAGTGAGGTTGCAGCCACTGGAAGATTACTGTTGCTCCACATAACTGCCTCTAAAATCACTAATTGCCATTTTTATATTTCTTATATATTTGTTTTGTTAACAAATAGATTTTGGTGAATGCCTACATTTGCTTTCTGGTACAGAGTTGAATCAGAAGGTTGATAACGCTCCAACTTTATCTGCCTGTTAAGTATTAAGCTACAGACATGAGCCAGTTAGCTTAGCTTCACAGAAAGACTGGAACCAGCAAACCCAGAGCACTTGGCCCCTAAGTACATAACTCCTTGTAAAACACAGTGATTTATTTTTTTTTACCTTGTTCTAAGCTGAGCTAACCAGCTCCTGGCTATAGCTTTATATCTAATTACATATGAGTTCCTCTCATCTATCTTTCCATCAGAAAGCGATTAAGCTTCTTTCTCCTGAGTAGTTGGAACCTTGGAGAGTGTCTGGCTCGCTGTTAAGTCCTGCTTCCAGTCTTCATGTCAGGCTAATCGCCCCCTGGCTTTATTTCCATGCTTAATTCACAGACACGAGAGGTGATATCAGTCTTGTCATCAGCAAGAAAACGGATCTGCATTTTTCCCAAAATGTTGAATTACTCTTTATAACAACTGCTAATTGTCTGCGATGTCAAACTTTAACCAACACCACTTCATCTCAGCCTTACGATTGTCATCCTGCTCTGAAACATAGAAGAAAGCTGACATTTGACCTTTGTAATCTGATGCCATGACAACACACGAGAGATTACAATGAATGACAGAATCTCAGATGACTTTTGCAGGATGTTCAGGGTCAGGAGGCACTCATCAGCAGTTAAACTGGATGTAAAAGTAAAAGTGTTGGCTCATATGAACATGAATGATAGAAAAAGAGACCTCTATCCTGAATCGTATTCCCGTCCTTTGCTACATGATACTAACATCTCTTTACATGAGAAGCCTGCAGACTCCCAGGAGCCACACTTGTGATTCCTTTCAGCATTTAGCTGGATTCGGTCTCTGTGTGCCTGTAGCACTGTTCTATGTTGGATCTTGGTTCAATATTAAGCTTGACTGAAAGCCAAGAAAAGCGCAGCTTAATTAGCAAGCAACCCAGGACGCAGATCTCAAAGTGTATTCGCTTTCTTTTGTTTAACTTCATGAGCATGTGCCAGGGTCGGTTGGTGGGCAATAGGACTGACCTCCCCAGCACCCTCTCCCCATCCCCCAAGAGGGCCACAGATGAATTGTTCTCTCCAAAGGAAAGTGTTTTTCCTGGCAGCCTCAGCACAAGCTCCTTCGATGGAATAGGGCTGTCTAACGCAGCTAAGGTCTGACATACCTTTGTAAATTAACCCATATTCATTATACAACGGCACACATAGTATAGAGGTTCAGCAGTGTCAGCATTTATAAACAAATATTAAATACGTTTATTGCGCTGCGAAGTTCCTGAATCAAAGTGTGCGTGGGGTCTGATGGCTGAAATGTTGGCAGCTGGGTCTGAGAAAGTCTTTTTTTATCACTGTAACAGGGCTGAATGAGTTAGACTGAGAAGATAAACTAAAAAGCTGCTCATAAATCTAGCTACAACTATTCCCACTCATTGTTTGGCCATGAATGAAATTTTCCAGCATGTTAGTTTGATCCGCAGCAGAGAGGGAGGGAGAGAGAGCTGTAACTCACACTGAACCTGCAAAATGTGTTTGAAAATGGTGACAAACACTGTGCTAAGTTTTGTTAAATAATCAGATTCACTTACCAGCCAGGGGGGCATTAGTCTGTCATTAGAAAATTGAAACTTTACACGTTAAACTGGAGTTTGAAACTCGATCTCTCGAAAAGTTTCTGTTCCAAAGGTGATGCACAGGTGGCAGCTAAACTACTTGACCTCAGGCTGATGGACAGAGAAGGAGAGAAAGAAAGACAGAAAGAAGGACAGAGTAAGTATTGTAAACGTCTGATCATTGTTCGAGAGTGAAATGGAGATTTTAGGCTAGAAGAGAAAGAAACAGCCTTTTGACAAAAGAGGAGAAAGGAGATAGAAAGAGAAACACGCCACTCGGTGTGTCTCCTCAGTCAGCTGCCGTCTAGACAGCAAATATGATCATCCTGTCAACAGGCAACTTTAAAGTGGGTTACTGAAAGGCGATCCTTCATTCACCAGATGAGTGTGCGTGTGTGTGTGTGTGTGTGTCTGTCTGGATGTGTTATAGTGAAGGGTCCTACCAGCAGGACTGACGTCGGTGACTTTATCACAGCTGCTCCGTGTCTGCTGTTCGCTGTAAACAATCTATTTACATTGCGATGATCCGCAAAATCACAACACTTTTCTGGACTGAAAACATATTCACCTCACTTCTCTGTCACGCTAAAACTAAACCCATAGAAAAAAAGCCAAACAAAAACAGTAGAAGACATGTATTAAGACTTTTTATTACGTTTCAGTCCACCTGACGACTCGCCGCAGAATCTAGTCTCCTCTTGGTTCTGCTCTGGTATCTGCCAGCTCTTGTGAGAGATTTAGTAGCTTAACGTTCCACTGTGTTCCCCAGGTACATCTCTGACTCTTCTCCTGCTCGGTGCTGGACAGGTAGCATACATTTGATTTGTTGGAGTTTGTCATGCAGCTGGAAATGATACTGATGAGAGTGGATTACCAAAACATGAGCTAAAAAAAAATCAAAGTTTGATTAGATGTTGGCGGAAGAAATATTCATTGAATTTTGATTCAAGTGTCAACTTTGCAACTTGGTTTCTAATAACTTATTTTTAAAGAGCTGTACACGCTGAAGGCGTGGACACAGAACTATTTATAAAGAAGAAATGTGGAGCTGAAAACTTTTAATCAGTTCCTCTGCCCTGTAAACCACTTTATGCTGCACTTATAGGGTCAGGATGCACTGATTGCTGCTCTGGGTTACATCTTGTGTTAACAACACTAAGAACAGCCAGGATATTATGGGTTGTGACAGTTAAGTGGTGGTAATGACAGTCATTAGAGCCCCACTCTACAGTAATGACCTGAGGCCCAGTGCAAGGACACTTCCACCCTGCCTGTCTCTGCACGTTTCATGGAACGACGGTTTCGTCTTCTCGCACTGTTGTTTTATTTTCTCACCTTTTCTCCCTCTCATCTTTCTGTTAGACGTCGGCTGTTTTGTTAGACGTCTCTTCCTCTCTGCCCTCTGCCTCTCTCACTTCATCACATGCCAAGCAATCCAGGCCTTAATGTTTTTACATGCTCAATTGCACCTCAGGCAGCAACAGTCAGGGGCACCCCCACGCCACCCCACCCCCTTTCTAAAAACCTTCAGGGTGAACAAGTGCCGAGACGGTTCTGCCTTCTGGCAGGGTGTCAGGGGGTGGGGGTAATTGGGGTTGGGCGAGTGGGACCAAGGGCCAGTCGGGGTGGCGAACAGGGGGGAGCGCTCAGTGGCCGAGGCAGCGGCGGTTTGCACAGAAAGAGAGAGGCCCATCGCTCAGCTGCGGGCTAACCTGGCAGCTGTGTTTTGCATGTTGCGCCAGGTGGAAAGGGCAATGGTCTTGCACAATTGAACACTTCATTTGTCTTCATTAAAAGGATGGGCATGTTAGTTTTGGCAGTCAGATGAGGATGTTCGGGCTCAAATTTTTTTTTTTTCCCACTACGTGCTGAGCCCCCTGTCGTTAACAGCGCTTGAAGTTAGCATTAGCATTAGCTTTAGCGTCCAGCCTAGGGAGTTTTTGATCACAAGTAGTGCTATGGAGGAAAGATTTAAAGAGTGGGTTCCAGCATCGTCTGCGTGTGCACATGGTTTCATACTGTTCAGCAGATTGAACCTGTTTAGAAATATAGCACCATGTCGGCAAAACAAGGAAGAGTAAGATTTTATGGCAAACAGTGATGGTGTTTGGAAGGAAATGATGTTGGTCTCGCATTCTTCCAAACTAATCTGCTCTGCAAATGTTTAACGGGGAAGGAAATAGACCGGCTATATTCACACACTGTGTTTTCGTGAGAGAAAGTGAATGTTGACACAACTTTTATTTGTTAACCAAAAAAAAAACACCACAGGGTACCTTTTTAGGATGCTGTGACATTCTGGGAAACATACTCATTTGCTATCTCGCTGAGAGTTAGATGAGATGACTGTACAGTTAATGTGCAGCTTAGCTTAGCGTAACGAGCGGGCAGAGAGTTCCCCCGGTAACCAACGGGAAAACCAAACCGCATCAATGACGATTATATGTTTTACAGGGATGATGTGCCAAGCTGTTCCTCCTGGAGCCTCTGGATGGAGGAGTAGTTGCCTTTCAGTGTTTTTAATTTGATGAACTCATCGGGATATTACATAGGGACACTAAGGCAGTGCAGTGGTGTGTGATAAGAACTGGCACTGGCACGAAGTTCCCACTCATTTCTATCCAGTCTTAATAAAAAGCACAATGTGTCCCGCCACTATCTTTTAAAATCACCGTTTCTGCCTGTGTTTAGTCATTATCAGACTCTCTGGATCTGTCCACATTGCATTGACATTGACTGAGTTGTTTATTAGAAACATTGCCTCCATGTGAAGCTGCTCATGCTGTAGCTGGATTGGAAAAGCTTGGATCCAAACAGCGAGTTAATAACTGCCTTCGTGACGCCAGTTAGCCATGAATGCCAGTGTTTGTTTTTGCATAGCCAGCAATCTGAAACATACCCTCAGTCTGCTGAAATTTGTTTAGCGAGACAGGCCGGGACAACAGTTTGGTTTTTGCACTCGAAGTGATGTCCATTGTGCTTTTAAAACGAGAAAAGGCAAAAAGGCCTGAAGACGAGCACTGAGTTAGGAGGCTTTTGCCTCCTTGACTTGTTCACTTTGGCTGGCCGACTGCTGTTTGGCACATGGGAACACTGTTTGGAGCGCTGGCTCCAGCGCTCTTGAAGAAAGTGCTGAGTGCTGGTGAATGTGGTGTAAAGCCACGTGGCTTTGGACTGGGGATCTTTCTCTCACCCCTGTGTTTGTTCCATCAACATATGTGTTCAGTAAAGCCTTGGCCCTCACAATGCCACAGTGAATATCTCCCCCTACTTGATGTGGTCTAACACCAGTGAACTGTGGGTACTGGAGTGGTGCTGCTGAGGTAATACCACCAGGGACAAGACCTCACCACAACACCCACATAACAAATGTGTGTGTATGTGTGTGTGAATGCATTCAGCCAGTAGTGTGTCTCTTGCTGGCTACTGTTGGATGCATACCGTCTGCGGAGACACTTGCACAGCCGGCCCTCATGTTATTCTATAGTTGTTTGTATTTGCATGCTGGCTTGTGCATGTATGGTGCTGTGCAATATGGGAATCCATGTGTTTCAGATTACTGCACCTTTGGCATTCAACACTATCACATGTCGCCTTGCATATGTGCAGCATCCAAAACTATGTCTTTGATTAATGGTCCACCTCCCCTTCCTCCCCTATCATCCCCTCACTCCTCTCTCCTCACCTTCTGCAGTATCTGCTTCTCCTAGGCGTGTGAAGGCACGCACACATTGTGTGGGCGACTGATTGATTTCTAATTGTTTACATTTCAAATTGCACTCCCCGTTGCAGACGTTTGTATTCTGCTCCCAGTTCAGCGTGAATTTACACAGACGTGCACAGACACAAACAGAGACACACTCATACAATGGGGATGTGTTGATGCCAAAATGTTTCATCCAGGAATTTTTGGATGTCTTGGCTCTTGGTTTTGGCACTGTGTGTACTAATTGCCTCCAAGTGGAGGTGATTGTTACCATTAAGCCTGTATTTTCTGATTGTGATCTGTTTATGGGCATGTGGGCGAAGTCTTTCAAAGCCTTTTGCTATCAATGTGATTTCAGTCTGGTTAAGCAAGAGCAACAAGTGAAATTAAAGTTTGTCACAATTTTCAAAAGGAAGGAATATCATGAGGGATATTTCAGCCAAATAATAACATCTGAGTTTAACAAGTCCTCGATCTTGACGGGAATCCCCCCCCTCCCCAAGCTCTTGGACTTGAATGCTGTTTTAAATAAATTCAGCCTCAGATGTTGATTTAAAACAAAAATGTGTGTAAGGACAAGTTGTGTTTCACCTTGTGGTTCTCGGTTTGAAATGAACGGACTAGCTGCAGGGTGGCAGTAACTTTAATAACTTCAGTAGCACTCCAATGTAAGCTTCTGTATGAGGTGTTCATCGTGGCCACTTGGCTTCGGCAGCCTTTCAGTACATAGCCAATCTCCAGTGTAAGCACCAGTGTTATCCTGAGCTACAGAGGTAATTACCTGCTGCTGAAGGATCCCTGCCACCCGTGCGGAGCAGAGTTTAGGTTAAGCAGTGGGCAAGGTGCAACCTAAAACGGACCCCTCTCTTTTATGTGGGCTCTAATGGCTCTGTGTGGTGGTGCTCGGGCATGTACACTACAGTAGCTGAACTAACATATACATCTCCCAGTTTTCCTATCTGGAGAGCCATGTCCTGTTCTGCTCTCTGTACAATCCACGTGCTGTATCCAGCACAGCCGGGTGGGTGAGTAGAAGGGGGGGCTGCCATTTAAGTTGATCCCCGAGACTGTGTCTGTCAACAGTCACAGCAACGATCAAGACCCTTGTGTGTCTTGTGTTAGTCCTGCCTTTTCTGAGGAAAATCTTCCACAGCTTTAAATACTGTTATTGATCCAGTATTAAATGTAGGAAGCTTTTTTTTTTTTGAGTGAGTGTGACATCTAAAGGAATGAAAATATAATTTAAAAAAGATGTCAAATATTTCTTCTAGAGCTGCAATCAAGTCAATTATTTGATGAAAGTAGAATTCTGTAATGAGTAGATGTTTAAAGTCATGTTTTTGAGCAAACAAGTCATAAATGTGAAGATTTACGTCTTTGTGACATGACAGCAAAAATGAAATATCTTCAGGCCTGTGTGGACTGTTGGTCAAAGCCAGTGATTTAAAAGCATCACTGGCATTTCTCACGAGCCAAACAATGAATCCGTGCATTGAGAAAATGATCAGTTTATAAATCTGTAATAAAATTGTCAGATGAAGTATTGAAATACTGAAGTTCTATTCTTCATCTTCCCAAGTTCTATTTTTGTCTTTTTCAATATGTACAATCCATGTTCCAACAACTTAGTGAGTTTCTCAGACCAGCTGTATTGTTTTTTTTTCTCTTGGTTGTTCATGTTCGTGTTCATGTTCATGTTCATGTTCATGTTCATGTTCATGTTCATGTTCATCCCTCCAGGCCTTTATTCAGATTGTGCAGCATTATCAACCACGTCCTTTACCTCACTCAGTAAGTAGTTTTGGATGACAGCAAAAGCTACGTTTCCAAAATGTAATTTATACTCTTCAGAGCACCAAGCAGTGGAGCTTGTCTGTCTTTAAGTTGTGTATTCTTGAGGGATTTTAAGATTCGTATAGGCCGGTGCTTAACTTGGCATCTCTGGTTGCGCAGGACTTACAGTGTATTGAAAGAAGTGGTCTTGCTCTCTGGTGCATGCTGAGAAGCCATCACTGCAGATGGGTGTAAGTAACATGAGCGTAAACATGAGAAAATCAAGACCATGAAGCGTATGTGTGCAGACCTACAGCAGGGCCGCAAACACACACACACACACACACACACACATACACACACACATACACACACACACACGTACATGTAAACGCGCGCCCTCCTGTACGCACTCAGACAGTTTTCACTCTCAGGGAGCTCAGGGAGAGAATGTAATCTGTTCACTAACCACAAAATTGAAAAATGACCCTGACACTCTTCCAAGCTGAAAAGTGAACAGCGCTTGCAACAGAAGAACCATTACTTAGTCCAAAGCTTTACACAGCACAGAGGTAAGCCTCTGACTTCAAATTAGCATAATTTAAGGATCTCTTAGACAGAGATTCATTTGAGTCTCTCTCTGCTTTTAACTCTCATCTTTATGCACACACTCTAATCTTGTGTGGGGCAGAAAGCAGCCGGGCTTGCCAGTGCAACGAATGTGGACTTTTCACGCTCTTATACAATTATGCTCGACTCAGTATCTCTGGTGATGCAGAGCTGGATGGCACTTCAGCATTCTGTATGTGTGTGTAATTTGCCAGGCGTTGTAACTCTACATTTATTTCAGAATGCAGAAGTTAAGTTTTCTTGAATAAACCCAGTAAAAAATAGTCGTATTTATTTTGTACTTGAACTCAAACTTGAAGTTCAGGTCATCTAAATCCTTTGAATTTACCTCAGGTTCACTTTAATACCTTTGAATATGTACAAACTTGTTCTCTTCTAATTTCAAGGAGCCAGTTAGTAAAAGATAAAGTGATCCCAGAAGTGCTAATCTTGCTGTGAAAAACTCCTTGGTTTAAGCTTGTCTAACTCTGCAGACCTGTTAGCTTCACCACAAGAGCAGATGAAGGCCTTTATTTGCAAGGCCTGAAAAACACATGATCCACAGGCTTATTACCCTGTGAGTATACACTTAGGATTTGTGAGCTGAAATTTTGCAATCAAACAACACTAAAACCTCTGCCAAACAAACTCAGATCATCCAGAAGAAGGGTTGAGGGCAGATGGTATAATAATGACCTGCAGGACAATTCCCAGCAGCACTGATGAGTAATGCACATGATGTGTTTGAAGGATTCAGTGTCTCCTAATCAGCAATATGACTTTATTATAAACTTATTTCCCCCCTGGAAACGTATCATATGAGCAGAGGCGGCCTGTTTGAGATGGCATGTCCTTGTGGTCTCTCCGCAGATCAAGCGAATTACCCTCTTAATCGCGCAACAAGTTGAGTGGAGTTTGGAGCTTTGTTGGTTTTGCCTGCGAGTGCAGATGCATGAGGTTTACGGAGCGCCGCGGGCCTGACTGCGAGCGAGAACCCGTTCTCTGATTCCAACACGAGTGCAGAAACCACGGAGGCTTCGAGGAACGGGGCCTTTTCTGATCATCCAGCAACCTGGTATTAATTCCATTGATGTTTCCCAGATGCACGCACCGGACACTGGTTATGGAGAAGCTGATATGTTAGGCATAGCAAAAGTAGTCAAAACTCATGTGTAATGCCAAAGCCATTTTAAAGGATCAGGATTTAAATGTGCATATGTGCGTTTTAAGAACTGAAACTATGAGCTGTGAGCAAAGTTTCTCTCCTCTTCTACCCATTCGGTTGTCTTCTTCTTTTTCATTTTACTCACTTCAAGAATATGAGATCCATTCAGAGGTCAGCTTTGACGAAGAAGAAAAAAAGAGCACCTATCTGTAAGTGCTGTATCAGAGCAGCATCTGGCGCTTTAGGAGATGTGCATCCTCCCACAACATGCGTGCAAACTCCTGAATCCCGACCCAACTCCTAGTGAAAGGTGACCCAGTGGAGTATTGAAGCTTCCAGATTTATGAGTCCGCAGCAATACGATGAAGGTCCCGCGATGAAAACATTGCCTGGAGGCCTCGGGCCGGGAGCCAGGGTGTTAGTTGACTAAAGACAACTATTCGTGCTGGTGTTTCTCTGTCCCCCACAATGAAACGTCTGCATCGGGTTGTTATACGGGGTGTCTGTAAAGAGAGCCTGTGATTTATGGTATTAATCTTCACATCGCTTTGGAGCCAAATGTGAATATCTGTGGTAACAATATAAAACCATCAATCATTTGATCACTGAAGGAATAATTAATATTGTGCAGAAAACAAGCAAGAGCTCATCTCTAATCAGTTAGATATAAAAAACATTGGAGCAGAGTGTAAGAAATCTGTCTTCCTTTCAGCATATTCCTACTGTCCTCTGCGATATTAAGCAACGTATTATTTCCCCCATGTTAAGAATGTGCTGTGTACCGTTAGCTTATGATTTCTGGCGCCTTGGGTTTTACAGGTTGGACCACAAGCAAACGAGCAGCATTTCTCACAATCAGTTTTTCTCAGTGACCTCACCGGGATAATGATAGGGGGATGAAGTGCAGCAGAGGAGCTTCTCCTCTATTCCATCTCTCGCTGGGATGCCGTGGATGATGGAGTGATGGGAGGTGAAGGAGGGGTGAGAGCGGGGAACAAGGGATGAGGGAGAGGTTTTAAAGCCTGGCGCTGTTTTGCCCTCAATTGCATGGCGGCACGAGGCAAAAGACACCAATTAGAGGGAGGCGTAGAATGAAGCCCTACTAGATGAGCTCAGCCTGTGGCTCCTGTCTGGCACACACACATGTGTACACACACACACACACACACACACACACACACTGATATTCACACATACATCAACTGTATTTAGAACCACAGACAGATACAGG
>OMNW01010100.1:5232-17331 GCA_900303245.1 Selene dorsalis
CCCCCCCCTCACTCCCACCCCCTCTTGTCCTCCATCTCAGTTTGAGCAGCTTTGGACATTGGCAGTGCTACTGACAGAGACAGACCCTCACACTCAACACACACACTCCACACTGGAGCTATGGGGACAGTGAGTGAACTTTGTGTGTCCAGCTTTCAGACATTCTTGTGTCCAGCTGTGAAGTCGCCCCAGCAAGGTGAAGGTAAAGTAAAGCCAAGAGTGTGAATCTTGTAGTGCATGCTGCATTTGAAGTTTTGTTGTTGTTGCTGGTTTGGTTGTTGCTGTGTGTTCTCTGTGCATGCGAAAGTTAACCTGTTGATTGACAATGTCGCTCTGTCTTGAACGTGCTTGTGTGAGCGCTGGCACAAACGCGTGGCTCCATTGGAGATGAAAACAAACAGTCGGACAGAAATAGCGGGAGCTTCTTGTGGCTTAAGGAGGCTCTCTCATTTAGCACAAGTTAAAACCTCTGCCCTGCACACACACATACACGCACACACCAAGAGAGGGTGAGCTAATGTAATTACATACTGAGCAGCTCTAATCTTCAGCAGGTCTCACACACATCCACAGCCCACACTAATTTGATCTGACTGTGCTCACGATCATCTCGCATCCTTGTTCACACATATAACAGATCCACAAAGTGCCCAAAGTGAAACCCCCTGTTTCTGCTCCTGTCCCAGTTACAAGTCCTCTGATCAACCGGGGCATCAGTGTTGCATTTACTGGCGATCACCTCAAAAACCCGGATAAACACCTCTCAGAGCTTCCCAGTTTAATTACAGATGGAGGAGCAGGCAAGAGTGGAGCTGTTTAGTGTGTTTATACTCACCATCTGTCCCTATTTGTCCAGATTTGTTCTTTCATTCCGTAGTAATAACAATATGATGTGTGTGTTTGTGTAGTTCATTGTTTTTGGCTGGTTGTTAAGTGTTGCAATTGCATTACACTGTGCTGCCGGGTAGTGTGTGGGTTCCCATTGGAAATGTTGACGTGACTGAGGCGCCTTCACCGGGTCGTGGTGAATCAGCTGACTGAGTGTGTGTGTGCTGTCTCAGTGATTTCTAAACCCCTGAATCAGCAACAGGGGTGACGTGTGTGAAAAGACGAGACTTTTGTTATGTTTTGCTATGAATACTCAAGAGGGGAAGTTATTCGGGTTGTTCTGGTTTCACAGATTTCTGTGAGGCAAATAAAGAATGGCTGACATGTTGGGTGGAAGAGAAGAGAAAGCATGAGTTTGAGTTAAATTCTGATTTGCAGCCTCCAGTCCAGTTTCTGGGCTCAACGCTGAAAAGATACATTCCCCAAAGGCTTTTCTTCTGTTTTTTTTCTGCTTAAACTGTAATAACACTCTTGTTGTGATGGCAGCCATTACACTCGAGGCCCCTAGTGGTGGGAAGAGATTGGGCGGTGTACTGTAAGTGTTGGTGTTTCTGTTTTTAATCATGAATCACACAAGTGAATCATGTATGACTCACCTAATGGTCGTCCAGCAAGTTCACATCGTATCAGCAGCTCCATTTCATCACTGTTAGAATATAGCTGAATGCTGTTTAGAGTGAGCTAGTGGAAACACGAGTGAGGACTTGGAAAAAAGGCGCTTAGCTTCTTCATTTACTGATCTCATGCAGTGTCAGGTTTCTCAGAGGGTTTAAGTTACTGATGTTTCAATATGCTCCATTGCATCTAAAATGAAAGAAGCACAGTTTTATGTCTCTTCACAGCTTTAAATGTTGTTGTGAATCTGACATTCACACTGACTGTGAGTGCGATTCAACACACCATGTTGACGGACGCTGATAGTGGGGAGTGTGTGTCAGTGTGTGTGATGGGATAGATATTTAGCTGATGCTATATATCTATCACATCTGTGTTTGGGGCTGCCTGGGGCTCTCTGACATGGAAATTAGTCTTGTGGGCTCCAGGGGGCAGCTGAGGACACAATGATCTGTTTGGGAACAAAAACAAATTTGTCAGCAGCAGCAGCAGCATTGAGTGTTGGAGAATATTTGCCAAATCAGCTTGTTGTGAGGGAGAGTATGGTCCAATGATGTTTGGTCATGACGCTGGATCAACAGACGTTGAAAAAAGGAACATTGCTTTATGATTTACGCTTGACATGTCATCATTTTTCATCAAAAGTCTGCTACAAAAAAAATACACTACACTTCTGTCTAAGAGAACCCAGCTGTTACACATTATTCAGAGGGTCATTCTTCGGGCTCTATATCTTTAATTTATGTTGAAAATACCTTTTTATGCAGCAGCACCACTCCAAATAATAAGGATTACTGTTATTTGGGTTTTGTAGCAGTTTAACGAGTAGAGGTCTAACAGGGGCTTTTGACCTTGCTGTGTACAATAACATACAGCACATTTCTACGTTTGTGAATGACATTTTGTCAAACAGACAATGCTGATTTTTCTGTGCAGCACATATGATGTACTACATCTTCCCCCCTCGCTATCTGTGTCTGATACAGCAAGCTGCACACACTTCCAGAGGTTTAAGACAGCCACTCACCACCGAAGTTTTCACTGGAGATCTTTTTTAATAAGATTAGAAAAGAAGGGAAAAAACAACAATGTTATTTTATATGTAGCAGGGGTTCTGTTGGGAAAGTAAAGCCATTTTCAATAAAACATGTCAAAGTCAAAGTGAAATAAAGTAAATCAGCCACTTCAGCTGACAGCAAGCCTGCTGCTTTATTCAGTTAATGTCAGAGGCCTGAAGAGGTAAAACTATCCAGTATTTCAAATATAAAAATGTCAAAAAAAAAAAGATTTGTGTATCAGAAATGTGTTCTTTTGTGATCCCCCACATCTCCCTTGCAGTTACAAAACAAGACAGAATAATCTGCGCACTGATTATCAGTAAGCTTGTGTGCTCACTTACATGAAACACAATATTGATGTAGCGTTATTGTTTTTTTTTTCTCTTCTGGTAAACACACAGTTTGACATGTTTTGGACGCTGAACCGCAGCAGACAGACTCTGCGCCAGTGAACTGCTTCCAAGACAAGTGTGTGGGAATCCTAAAACAGGCAGATGAAATCCACACAGCTGTGAAAGCCAAATTAGTTTTTCTGGTAGCATGAGAGGATCTACTTTTTTTTTCATCCTGATAAATTATCATGAGATGAGCAGGCATGGTAACGCGGCTGTTGGTAGACAGAGACATAATGTCTTTGCTCTTGTGTTTTTTATTTCTTTCTCAGACATATTGCACTGTAAATTCTGTTGTTTTACTGTAAATATGGAAACATGCTGGCTTCCAGCTCATCTGCTTTCATGCCTACTGACTCACTATGAATTTATGAACAGCAGGGATTTTATTGTGCCACTTCTCAAGACCGCTTATTACTCAGTCTTATGCATAATTAATTACAGATGAGCAATTGCTTCAGCTGCCTGTCATCTCCCAAGACAGTGATAGTGCTTGTTGGGGTGATCGTGTCAATTGCAGAAATGACTGCTGTGAGTTTTGCCCAGGGAGGAGTGATTTCTTCTGGACAGCTGTCCTACTTACTCTCTGAATTTTATACCATCTTCCTAAATGTGATTTGCAAAGTCACAGCCCCTGACAGCAGTACATGCATAATCAAAATTAGAAATGTATTTATTCCCAAGTATGTTTGGATTTGCCTTGGTTTAAAGGTGGAGACATATAACATAGAAAAAAACATGAAGAACATAAACATAACTCAAAGACAGTTGGTTATATGGTAATATGAAGTATATGTGTTCAAGTGGAAGTGAGTAGGGCTGCTATAAAGAGCACACATGAGAGTTAAGTCACACGAAATCTCAATCTATTCTTGTATTTAATAACACAGCTCCTGTCACTAATTGCTCAGGTGTGGACTCCCCCTCAACCAGAAAACGACAGGGTGGACCGATCCAACGGTGTCATTACCTCTGGCTGCACCTGTAACAGAAGAGCAGTGGTTTCAAAATCATCTTGAGCGATTTAGTCCTGTATGGAGCAACACAAACCGAATCACATGATGCCAAAGAATGTCTGGCATGCATGCAGCAATCTCAGTGGCGACAGAGAAACTTTTCAGATCTGGTAATTACTCCTATTTCTCAACAGTTTTTTTTTTTTGGAGGTCAAAGAGGCAGGAAAAAAACAAGCGGATCATTGCATAACATGACCCAGCTCCCTGAGGTTAATGACACAAAATATGAGGTAAAAATGTAGGTAGTTGTGTGACAATGTCTGTGCCTTTGGATTATTTCATAATTTTTTTTGTGATAGTATAAAATCAGTAACAATGAGTGAAGCTTGAAGAAGCAAAGCATAATGTAATTATTGCAAATGATCAGCAGGGGTCGCTCTTGGCATCACTTCTCATAGGATACAAGTTATTTTCTCACTCAGAAGAACAAATCAGATTATTTTTATTTTTATTGTAACACATTGCTTCACTATTTCAATCAGAGAATCTGTTACTCCATTGTTAGAGCCCAGCTGTTATGAACAGAGCCTTGTGGTTTCAGGAGTGATACTGTTTTGCAGCACAGTGCTTGAAACTGGGCAAGCATCATGGTTCTCACTGATTGTTTCAGGTAGCTACAGTCTCCTCTGTCTCTGTCATGAGGGTGTCAGAAGTGCCAAGTTGCATTTTTTGAAGTATAGGATTGAATTTTTTTGGAGTTTGGCTCACACTATAAACTAAACAGATATCTCAGCTTCTCTTGTGTCCATCAAAAAAAAAATATATATTTTTTTTTTCCTGTGGCTCTGTCAATTGAAAAGACACTGTAATCCAAAAGCTCAACACAGTACACTGCTTCAGCTGAAGTTGAAATGTTCCCTAGTGTAAGAAAGCTACTTTCATGTCATGCAGGTTTAGCTGGTTACAGATGACTGCCACTGCTGCTGGAAAATTGTAGACAGAAAAAAAAAAAAGAAAAGCTTTGTCTTAGTTTTCTAACCAAATTACCATTCCTTCATTGCAGAGAAATTTCTCTTGGCTAGCAGGGAAATGTAGCACAATCTGATAGTGTCCTACCCAGACCTAGGAAAGAAAATGATGATGCATTGTTTTGCACAATGAGTAAAGCAGAAAAAAACTTTTGAAGGACTTCTTCAGCTCACTGAAATGAGTACTAATAACATGCATCTTTTAACATGCATGATCCAAAACCTCTTAACCCTCTGCAGTCCAGGATGACGCTGAGTGGATGTTTGCATAAACACTCCATTATTATCACCATCATTCTATGTCTTCATGTAAATGAGGAAGTTGCAGACGACAGTAACTCCATGTGTTGATATCAACTGTGCTCATCATCTGTGATGAACAGTTAAAAGGTCAAACAGCTCAGGGGAATGGATGAACTCTTAACAAAGAATTGAAACTTTGTGCATCCAGCATTGACTTCACAATGGCTGCATTGTTTGTTGCTGAGTTTGGGTCACACAACTGGGCCATTCATGTCCCACAGCTTGAAGACGAGACCCTTTAAAATGAAGTGGCCATGCACACTGTGGGATTTTTCAAGATGTCTCATTGATTTTACTCTCAAGGCAAATATGGCCCTTAAATAAACTGTTAATCCAACTGTTTAGTCTTAATTCCTGTGCTGGTATGAGTAAGTACTCACACATCCAGACTTTTGCACATATTCTCTCCCAGTATATCACACATCATTGGAAGGGAAGAAAGAAAAACAGTGAGGAGCTTTCTCCCTCTATGTGGCCTCTCTTACTAGCTGTGAGCACAGCATTCCTCTTGGCCCTCCTATATTTATGAACAGGAAGGTACAGGCCCGGGCCGCCCGGCCATCTCCCGTCTGACAGGAGCATGGTCGTGCAGGTGTTATACAAACAGCAGGCTGATCTATTCACTTTTAACAAGAGAATGGAAGGCTGAGGAGTGCTTCTGTCTGCCCTTGCCATTTTCCTTAAAATATACAGCCAAAAAATGTCTCCCTGCTAGAACAAAGAGACCCCTGGTCAGATGCACCTTTGATCACAGGCAGCATAAAACTTGAATATACTGCGTGTTGATGGGCCAGGCTGAAATATTAAAGTAATAAATCCAGCGTGAAGAGGCTTTCATCTCTGAGAAGATGCTGGCAACTGATGCGTTAGTGCAGAAATTACAGGCTTAAAACAAGTTGTTAACTCACACCATGGTTTGGTAGAACTGGTTTCAGCATTAATGACACATCCAAGTGGCGATCCAACTTTGGGACTGAAACTGAGTTGCAATACTTCCATCGTAGTTTTTTTTTAGGATGATATAGAGTTTAAATTTCCTGTATGCATTCTCAACACATAATAAAAATACAAATAGGCCTACAGCAAATAATTAAGGGTGCAAAAGTCCGTTTAATGCGTTTCTTATACTTTGAGTAGGCCTATTCAACAGGTGTTTGAAAGTATGGTTATCTCAGCCACAGACTAGGCGAAGAGTTGATGCTATTTATTTGTACTTTTGTGTCTGGGCTAAAACTGCCAGCACGCACGTCTGTTTTCGGCGGATGTGGTGAATCAAATGCAGCGTATCATGCGCAAGATCAGCAGCGGTGACTTGCTCTGCTATGTCTGTGTGTGTCAATCACACTCCCTGCCCCCACTCGGCCGTGTCCCAACAACGGTGTCGAGTGTGTGTGTGTGTGTGTGTGTGTGTGTGTGAGTGAGAGAGAGAGAGAGAGAGAGAGGGTGAGAGTGCCCTAGGCAACAGGGTGGAGACGCAGGCAGCGAACGCGTCATCTGGCTCCTTTGCTGCACCTTCAGACCTGAGCGGAGTCAAGTCAGCACAGCCTGAGGACTGACACCGGAAACGGGGGAAGCCTTCCTTCAAAATAGTGTATAATCACAATGATATGATTTTAAATAAACCGTGCTTGTAGTAAACCAATAACTGTTCAGTTTCAGTCAATTCTCGCTGCTTGTTTTAACATAATGCAGTTGAATCGGATTCTCGAAAATTTCATTTGACTTTGACTTCCTAAAATATAATTTGCAGTATATTCAGTAGGGTAATCCATAGTCCATTACTTATTTCAACACTTAAATAAGCCCCTACTGTGCTGCTGCCATTGGGTTAAAGAGAGTGAGAGAGAGTGAAAATTGTGTATTGTGCTTCCTAAACGATCTTATTGCAAATAAATCTGTTGCCCAAGACATAAATATAAATAAAAATCAATTCCCAGTAGTAATTCTGATTAACTTAATCAGAACAGACACCTTTTTGCAACATAAATCCAAAACCACCGCATTTTATGTGTTTTATTCTGAAAGCCTGGACAGGAAGTGTGTTATATAGAATGCACGTGCAATGACAGAAAGCCGCGCGCAGGAAAGCTTGCTTGGTTAAAGTCCTCCTCCGTCTCGAGAAGACCACTCCTTTTAGCTGTCGACAGAGCCACCCTTCATTTACCAAAGAGCCGATTCCCCTGGGTGTTTGATTATTTAGACTGTAAAAGACGAGAATATATCGATATATTTACAGATAACTGTAAGTGGTGCTGTTACAGCCAAAGTTTTGACGTTGTGGAAACTTTTCTGGACTGGGAGCTGCGAAGAGAAGACAGCATGGTGTTAAAATCAGAAGACGGGATAGGTGAGTGGCATAGTCGAGGAAATACGTTGTTACACCGTGTGACTGTCGTTCAGTTGTCTTCACGGGATTGTGTGCGTTTGAAAACTGTGTTTTTTAGGCTTCTTATTTCACTATTAAACTAAGAGTGAAGTTTTTCAAAGTAAAATCTCAGGAGCCAACTGTGTGTAAACTAAGGGCTAGCTCGCCTGTCTGGCCTTGTTTACAGTGTTTACTACGCTGCCATTTGGTACCAACAGTTGTATTTACTGAGTCAGCTTTGTGCATATTTTTTATCAACCCCCTGTGGTTTTCCATAAATACTAGGCTTCCCGTGGCTTTTCTGAAAAACAGAAACAGAAAAAACACGTGAAAATGTTAAATATGTTATCATTTGGTTAACAGACTCACCGACTGAACATTAACTTTTAATAACCATTTGATACTCTATAGGCTATATGTCAGCTTTGTGGTTTCTATTTGAGATGTAACTGTTTCTTTTGTGTTATATATATCTGTGAGCCTGTTTAGTGGTGTTTGATTTGTTTCCTATCACTGCAGTTGTTACTTAACTGTTACTAAATCACATGTATAAACAGCTCAGTAACACATGTTAAGTATAGCCTGGTCTGATGTGGTTTAGCACAGTTTAAATGGTTTCTGAGAGAGAACATCATCAGTGTCACTTTTCAGTCTGAGCAGCAACAGGTGTGAGAGCAGACTGTTAAATCCTCCAGTGTCAGCACAGAGGCAGCAGCACATTATTTTATATATACACACATATATATTTCTGCTTTTGAGAAGATTTTATTTGTTAAAACACCATATTGTATTGTTCTATTCTATCCTGGATTGAAACATGGGTGTAATTCTTGTAAGGTTATTATTGACTGTATTGTTGTATTGGCATGAATGGCTTTGAGAGATCAGAAAGCCTTTGTGAGCATGGCGTTTTCCTCTCCATGCCTTGGCGAGCCTTGCAGTATTCATTAGCACTCCTAACCTGCGTCACTGTTAATCGTTTTAGAGCGAACAGTGACTGACCAACCGATCCTTTTACATGCTGCTCGCCCCTTTGTTCTGCTGATGGATATAAGGGAGAACTTTACTCACTATCTCGCCTCAGTGGCCCCCACGTCGGCCCGCCTGGCACACAGCTGCATTGTTTGTGCGGGCTGAGAGATGAGAGAGAGAGAGAGAGAGAGAGAGAGAGAGAGAGAGAGAGCGGAACAGTCAATTCTCTTCGAGTCCATTTGTCTCTGCCACTTAGAGGTGGGTGGTCTGGGAAGTTAAAGTAGTTGTCACTAATGGTTCCCTAATGAGCAGCGCTGAGAGCTCTAATGGGCCCTCCAAAACAATGCGCCCTGCCTGGCACTAATGCCCTGGTGGTTTGTTAACGGTCATCCTCTCCCCATAATCATATTTTAGCCTTCTCGGTGCATCAGTTGCAGTCCTGCTTTCCACTCAGGCCAGTCTTTATTCTGTATGGTTACTGCTATAGTGGACTAAATGTGTTTTACACTTCAGTGCATCTGGGTTTCGGTGTTTCATGTTGTTATACTTCCATTTGGCTGCATTGCTGACATTTTTTCGGGCACAGTCACTGAGAAGGGCTCAGAAACAGGTATGGTACATACTAACCACTGTGACCTCTTTGTTTATGATAGAGTAGACCACAAGAAGTCAAAATAATAGTTACCCATTTCCTTTAGCAGCCAAATCAATATATTGATTTCACAACTTAATTATTAATTGACGTATCAAAGACACGTCCGTGCTGCCTGTGGGATTCAACAGGGGAGCTCTGAATGTCACTACATTAGTGTTAACACAGCCCACGGTTACGGCTGATTTGCATAGAAGGTGTATGAACCTTTTTTCATAGAGGCCTGTGACGACTCATCTCATCCGTGTTC
Source organism: Selene dorsalis (assembly GCA_900303245.1). Lineage (NCBI taxonomy): Eukaryota > Metazoa > Chordata > Actinopteri > Carangiformes > Carangidae > Selene > Selene dorsalis. The sequence continues at coordinate 14,712 of OMNW01010100.1, forward strand.
CTCGAATTGATCCTGGTCCAAAATGTTTAAGTGCACAAGAGGATACTGTAGAAAAGAGTGTGGCGGGAGTTTGTCAGCCACTCAGTTAGGAACGTGTCAAGTGATACATTAAGTTTTTTTTTTCTTTGGGAATCAAAATTACGTCAGTCTGTTTGCCTTTTCGTGATTTTATCTTTTTGTCTTGCAAAGTTTAACCTGCAGTTCATTTCCCTCCTCTCTCTTCCAGTACTGGTTTTAGTGCCTTCCAGCTTAATCTGCAGCAGGTATAGACATGCCTGGTTCTAAAATCTGTGATCAGTCAGAAGTCTGTGAAATTCAAAATGGGAGCAGGTGAAAGCAGTATCAAGGATTTGCCTATCAAATAAACATCACTCAGGTGCTGCTTCAGGCTCGGTTAGGCTCGAGTTGTGCCTGCATTGTCTGTTTGGCATTATTTGTTTGGGGATTATTTTGGCTGCAGGAAAGTAATGTTATACTGACAACATCAGTGCATGACATTACACGTTTTGTTTGTGACATGTAGTAGCAGATGTGTATCAGATCTTTTTGTTGATTTTTACAGATGATAGGGGGTAGTTACAACTTATCTGTTTGTGTGTTGTCTCTTTCAACAAAAGCACTGGATTATGAGAAAGATCTGGCACCGTTGTCAAAGAGGTCAACAACTGAGCCCTGCCTGCTGAGTTCAGTGGCTGCTTTGGTGGAGCAAGAATTTTGCACCCCCTGGTTTTTATGCACTATTCAAATCATGCTGTGATGAAGCTGAAGGAATCAAGTTTAGACAAAATGGCTATTTTGTATTGTCTTTCCCACAGGATGGGTGGGTTGAGCCACACATTTCACTCCTCCCCCGATCTATGTACCAGTTCACAAACAGGAAGCTGTGACTGTGACGATATGTTTGACAGGAAGTGACATCCCACGGTTTTGTGTGTGGGCTAAAAGTTTCTATACTTTCTTGCCACCGAAAATGAGAACAGGAAATAAAAAAAATCGTAAGAGAAATGGAGATGAAATCTGACAAAAAAAAAAGATTAGAGGCTCCTTAGGCTTTCTCATCATGTGTTTTCTGGACTTGTCTGCTATGTGTGTTTTGTCTTTTTTTTTACTCGGGAGAGAGGATGTTGACAGTAGGACAGACCTGATAAGAATCGAGGCCAACTGCATCGGAGGACAAAAGCTTGCATTGTGAGTTGAAATAGCACTTCCGCTTTTGAGGAAAAACAAGGACAAGCCTCCACATCGGTCTATCATAACAATTAATGTTGATAAATGTCTATAAAATAGGATGGAGATTATTAAAGAAAGCTGATCTATTGTGTATATAATGCTGGAGTGCACATGTGTGTGTGGCTGGCTGTGGGATGTTTGTGCTGTGGAGCTGTCAGTGTGTTTGCTTTACACCGTGGCAGTGTGCACCATGGTCGGCCCAGCTATACATTCTTCAGGCCCAGTTCCCACCAAGTCACATCCTCTGGTCCCTGCATTCCTGCACAGTGGCTTTAACACTGCTGGCAGACTGATTGTGAACTCATGGATGTTAAGTTTGCTCCTGGGGTGAGACAGGGTCATGTCTGTTTGAGCAGCCGTCCTTTCTCTAGTGTGACTTAACTCCACTTGAGTTAATGCAACAAGGCTAAAGGGTAATATGGTAATATTGATTATTGCTAAGTTCTTTTAATGAAATTGAAAATGATAATTTTTTGATCAGGGTATTTTTATTTAGTTTTACAGGTTATAGTTTACAACTTAACATAGGTGAAAATGATAATTTAAGTAAAATAGCACACCAAGACTACTACAGAGAGAAAAAAACATAGTAAACTATTTGAATTTGGGCCAACAGTTAATGGGATCTTCTCTGGCCCACTATCCATCCCCTCATCAAGTTTGGTTAAAATAAGTCCAGTACAAATTTGTGTAATCCAGTTGACAAACATGTGGAAACATAACCTCCTCACTGAAGGTAATAGGTTGCCTTGCTCTAACTCTAATGCCAGCCCAGTGACTGTAATGGTTCGCAGATCTGCCCTGTATTAAAATATTGCATCATGAAGACATGTGTCACTGGTCCACAAGGAATGTAGATACGTAAATGATTGATTGGCTATCAAGTGTTCCTGTTCATTTATCTCAGACAAAATAAGGTTTTTCTTTCTTTCTTTCTTTCTTTCTTGTCTTTGATAAACGAACAAGAACACTCGCCCGACACAGTGCTTTGTCGGGTGATGTTACTGATGTTGTACTGAGTTCCTGACTGATCTAACTTGTAGCTTGTGGTTTCCTCCATTTCCTGGAACAATATGATGTGCCCGATCTTGAACTGCTGGGGATTTTCATACTTTTTTCTTCTTTTGTTTTTTTTAAGAATTGACAGTGATGCTAATGTTAAGATACCATGACCAAGTGGACATGTTTTTCTGGTCTAACCCCTTTTTTTTTATAACACAGCTCTTAAATTGTGTGTCAGTTTATTGTGTGTTGCAACATCTGTAGAGGAAAAGCTTCCTCAGCCTGTTCTAATGAATTTCTTGCTGGTGGCTGACTGAGATGGATTGTTTCTGTCTTTCTGAGGTTTGTATTTTTTCTGATGCAGTTCCCTTTTGAGACCTTCTGAAGA